>CAUYLG010027954.1:0-24117 GCA_963573385.1 Cacajao melanocephalus | reverse complement strand
AAAGAGGTTTTTAATACCCATTTTTAGACTGCATTCTAGCCTGGGCAATAGAACAAGAATCCCATTCTCTCTCCCTCTTTCTCTTCCTCTTTCTTTCTCTCTTACATTCTTTTTTTCTTTCTTTCACTCTCACTTTCTTTCTTCTCTTTTTCTTTCTTTCAAAAAAATAAAAAATAAAAAAATCTCTCAAAAAAATAAAGAGATCATCTAATTAAAGCAATGGAAATTAGAGCAATTAAAGTTCTTATAAAACACATTCACAACATTGTCCTTTCTACTAGATTGTAAGGGACTAAAAGACAGGGGCAGAAGCAGGATGCCATATCTATACTAAGGGGGCTGGACAGTCCTAAGACAGACCTAGAGGATTCCCTCAACAAGCATGTTACTGCAGATGAGGAGAATGGTCAAGAGACCACTGCAACGATCCAGACAAAAACTCGCCATGCCCTGAACTAAAGCTGAGGATGTCTCAAGAGATATTTTGGAAATAGACCCAATAGGATTTGGATATGGAAGACATGAGACTAGGAGTGGAAGCAGACTTAGATCTCAGCTCTGACATGTAAAGATCTTGGAAACCACCACTCCTAGTCTTAAAACAAGAAAAAGCTAGACAAACTGAAAGTCAACAACTTTTGTTGGACCTATCACAGAACTAAGGCAGCGGATCAAACAACCATCCCAAAACCTGGAAAAATGGTTACATCGCAAAGATACAACAACCAAGAACTGTTTACTTACAGCAGTAGCTGCACTAGTGAGGAAACTAGTAGAAACACCTAAATGGTAACTTTGATGAACTGCTGGAGGCTGAGTGTGAACTAGTGTAAGAGTGAGAAATTCCTGGGGGCCACAGTCTTGGGGGGTGGGTCACACTGTCTTGGACTTTTCCTTTCTGATCCCTTTTAGGAACCCACCAGGTTTTCACAGTGATGATCTGAGCAAGGTCTCCTCCTGCCCCTGGCACAGGGAAGGGAAGAGTAACTGCGGTGAAGCCCACCCAGAGCCTTCTCCAAAACAAAGGCCTATTCTCCAGTGGAAAGACTTCACCTGTGTATAATTCCAAAACCTTATCTCACCTGGAGGAAAGGAATTCTCACTCTAGCTCCCTCCAGCCTTTCCCTCTCACTTAAGATGGAAAAACAATTCCATAGTCATCAAGGGTTTCAAGGAAAGAGACTGGGAAAGCTGCAGCCAGGGATTGACCAAGGACAAGGTAGGAAATGCTATGCCACAGGAGGAGGGATAGAAACACACATGAAGGCCACAGCCTCAAGACACGGGCCCCCAAAATACTGAGACCTAATCAGAAGATTGTAGAATGCTCCCCTTCCTTTCCCCATACCCTACCACCGCACCAACAGGCTCCAGTGTAATAACCACCGATTTGAGCTGAAGTGCAAGACCCAGGCTGTCTCCAAAGAACTGTATAGGGAAGCCTCAAAGCCAAGAGAGAGGACAGAAACAAGGACACTGGAGAAAACGGATCCTCTGGTATCTGCAACTAAAATAAACACTAAACACAGCCCAACTCCTTGCCTGATTAACATAAATCCTCCTACTAAAGGCCTATTTACCACACTTCCTATTACCCAATATAATGTGTCCAGCTTTCAACAAAACATTCCAGGACATCCAAAAGGCAAGAAAAAACACACAGTCTATAGAGAAAAGACCATCATCAGATTTATACTCAGATATGACACAGATGTTGAAATTATCATACAAGGAATTTATTTCATACAAGAACTCTGTTAAGGGCTCTAAGGGAAAAAGTGGGTAGGCAATATGCAAGATGAGATGAACAATGTAAGTAGAGGGATGGAAACTCTAAGAAAGAATCTAAAGGAAATGCTAGAAATCAAAAACACAGTAACAGAAGTGAAGACTTCACTGGCTGGCTAGTGGAGAGCTGAGTCTCACTCTCAGGTAGGTGATACGGCAGATGGTGCTGGCCTTTATCAAGATAAAGAAATATAGGGGAGGAACTGGTTTAGATCAAAGATGACATTTTCTATCTTTTTTTTTTTTACCTGATAGAGATGGTTTCCAAAGTGGATATAGGTCATGAGTGTTAACAAAGAGGTGAACTGAAAGAAGATATTAGAAAAAAAAAGGAATGGGCTGGGCATAGTGGCTCACGCCTATAGTTCCAGCACTTTGGGAGGCTAAGGTGGGTGGATCACCTGAGGTCGGGAGTTCAAAACCAATCTGACCAACATGGAAAAACCCCATCTCTACTACAAATACAAAATTAGCTGGGCATGGTGGTACATGCCTATAAATCTAGCTACCCAGGAGGCTGAGGCAGGAGAATCCTTTGAACCCAGGAGGCGGAGGTTGTAGTGAGCCAAGATTGTGCCATTGCAAGCCAGCCTGGGCAACAAGAGCGAAACTCCATCTAAAAAAGAAAAAAAAAAAAGGAATGGTCGAGACACCAAAGAGAGGTTGACTAAAATGAGCAGTAGAAAGTGTGCTCCAGATTTGGCATTAGGTGATTGTTGGTCATTAGGGCCAGAGCACTAAAACCAGGGCAGCGTCCATGCAAATCTGAGTGTCTGGAAATCTTCTGATGAAAGAGAGAAATGACAGCTGACAGGCTGATAGCTAGGTAGGTGACAGCAAAGCTTTCACCAAAAATGCAGAGCTGCTGCCACTAGCTTGGAATTGTCAGGTTTGTCTGCAAGGCCACGACAGACTCAGTGGGGACTGCCTACAGATGTGGCACAGGAAGGGACATTAGAGGGCAGAACTCGGATTGCAAGGGAAGAGAAGTAAAAGGAAGGGAGAAAGTGTAGGCAGAGAGCTCGGCTTCCACTTACAAAAACTTGGCAGGGTGTTGCGGGAGAAAAGGACAAGAGATTCGGGATGAGAGTTGGAGAGTGTTTCTTAAGATAAAAGAATTGTGAAACTATTCATACTTTGAGCCAAAAAGCGGTTAACATGTGAGTGAGGGAGAGAGAACAGATTTATGAAGTAAGGCTTCAAAATTAACTTGTGGGGCTGGGACCCTGAATGCAGGTGGAAAACCACCCTCAGAAGGAGGGCAACAGGCCACCCCTTCCATTAAAACACATCTTTGCCATAGAAAAGGAATGAAGGGGGAAAACAAAGTTATGGATATGGATACATCTGCACATAAAGTTGGAAGAAGGAAATTGAAAGAATTCATTCAGGTTGTTGGATCAGGCTATATTATCCTGTAGGCCAGTCATTTCCAAACACTGTTTATTTAGTACTTGAGTTGAGCACACCCCCAAATATATGTACATTTATTTATAAGTTTCATGCAAATGCTACTGTCAATTTTTATTTAACTAAAGCTTAATTTTTTTCTACATTTGTATAAAAAGGCACTAAACACTATACATATCATTTACCTAAGATTATCACGTGCCTTTCCTAGAGGGTATATTCTCCATGTTGAGAGTTCTAGTCTATGCCAAATTTTTTAAAATAGCTATAAAAAAGGAACCCTGCCACAAAAACCCAAACTCTTTTTTTATAACTGTAGGGACAGGGTCTCTCTATGTTGCCAAAACTGGTCTTGAACTCCTGGACTCAAGTGATTCTCCTGTCTCAGCCTCCCAAAGGGCTGGGTTTACAGGCATATAGGCATATAGGCATGAGCCACTGTGCCACCCCCAAACCCTCCTAATTTAGTTTCTAAACAACCTAGCCACCCATAATCACCTTGATCTACTTACTAGCATTCATGCCCACCTACCTTGGAAACCATATCTTTTGGTCTTCCAGCATCCAGTTTGAGTCAAACAATATTTACTCAGTTTCCCTATCCTGGCTTCTTCCCCAGGCAGAGCTCTTTAACGTGGCAAATTCATAAACAACTTTTAGAGATTAACATGCTCCCAGTTTAAGCCACAACCTCCACTGTCCCTTTCTGTGTGTCGCATCTGCAGGCAGTCCCCACTGAGTCTGTCCTGGCCTTGCCGACAAACCCGACAATTCCAAGCTAGTGGCAGCAGCCCTTCATTTCTGGTGAAAGCTTTACTGTCACCTGCCTAGCTGTCAGGCGGTCAGCTGTCATTTCTCTCTTCCATCAGAGCGATTCCGACTTGCAACCTCCTCTGCCCTCTTCCAGTTTGCTGCTTCTCAGCTTCTCTGGGCTGGGAAACAAGACAACTGGAAAGGCTGAAAATAGAATACTAAACGGGAATCAGTGAGGATCCTAGGAAGTGCTAAGGAGACTGGCTTTAATGCAGGGACAATGCTTTGTGTCTCTAAGGCCTTTTTCACTTATTGTTTCCGATCAAAGCTGAAATCTTCCAGACTGACCTCTATATGCAGGAGATGCTATCATATTTACCTTGGGTTTTCTTAAAGCAAATACCTACTGGCATTCCTAATGACACCAGCATCATAATCAAGCTACAGTAAACATTTCATTGCCCTCTAAGACCCGGGTGAAGGGAACACATCTTAACAAAATATATTTTTCATCCTGTATTAGCAGTGTATTCCTAAAACTCCTACAATGTGTAAATTGCCACAATCTATAACATATTCTCTTTTAGGGTTTTATGTTGGGAGGTGGTCCTAATCCTTTCATCTGTTTTCTCACTGTACAATATGAAACAATCCATAGAATTGATGTCCATCTTCCAGGTGTCCCCAACTTGGTGAAATCCAGAGAAGAGTGAGGGAAGCAAATACCCATTTTTCTGATTCCCCAGGAGTGCATCAGCCTCAAGACAGAAGGAGAGTCTAGTAACTGCTCTGTCTGCACCTGCTATCCTCAGTTCCATTATGAGCTGCAAATGGCAAAATCAATGAGGAGATGAAACTAGAATATAAAGAGGCCAAAAACTGCTACAAATCACCGCTCTACCCTGGGAGGCCTGGGCAGAAACTCCTTGGAGAGTTTCCCTGAGAAAGGCTCTGCTATTCAACCAAAGTATTAGGTTTCTCCTAAAGGACTTTGGTTCCAAGTGACAAATAGGCTCTCAGTGCCTGCTAACCCATCCCAGGGGGGGGAAATTCATCCCATGCACCAAGCTCCTGTAAGCCATTTCTCGGTGAGACCCTTTGCAGAGCGGAACTGCGAAAAAGCAGCGCTGCTCTGCTCAGTGATGGCCAATCAGGTTCTTTCCCCTAAGCCTCCAACCCATACACTAGGGGTCCCACAGGCAGGCAATAGGTGGGTAAGACAGAACTGGGTAAGACAGAACAAAGTGGGGAGGGCACCCTCAACTCAGGTTTGCTTTGTTCCCTGAGGGAGGCAAATTTCCTTTTGCTATCCAGGGAAGGGACTCACTCCTAGATACTGCCTTCCAGCTCCCTTGCTACTCTCACCAGAAGTTTTTTTGGAAATATCAATTGCCTTCTCCCATATTCATTTTTAATTCTTAAAAAAATGCATGTAATCGGCCAGGTGCCGTGGCTCACGCCTGTAATCCTAGCACTTTGGGAAGCCAAGGCAGGCGGATCACCTGAGGTCAGGAGTTTGAGACCCACCTGGCCAACATGGTGAAACTCTGTTTCTACTAAAAATACAAAAATTAGCCAGGCGTGGTGGCAGGCGCCTGTAATCCCAGCTATTCGGGAGGCTGAGGCAGGAGAATCTCTTGAACCCAGGAGGCAGAGGTTGCAATGAGCTGAGATAGCACCATTGAACTCCAGCCTGGGGGACAAGAGTGAGACTTAGTCTCAAAAAAAAAAAATACATTCATTCATTGATTCCAAATATTTAACAAAGCCTTAATATGTGCAGCTATTTTTTCAGGTGCTGAATTCCTGATGTCATGGAGCTTATAGTCTAGACAGACAACAGAAAACCAAATAAATGTATAGCAAAAAATGTCAGGTGCCTTGAAGGAAAACAGACAGGGTTAGAAGATAGCAGAGACTTGAAGAACAAGAAGGAGCAGCCACTGGGAGTTTTGGGAGAAGAGTATTCCAGGCTGCAGGAGGATTGGTGAACAGGGGGTCTCTGAGGTGGGAGGTGGCTGGGAGTGAGGCTGTAGCAGGAGGGACATGAAACAGCAGGCAGGGGAGGGATGAAGGAACGACAAAGGGGAGGCAGCCATGGACCTGTCTATGAGGGGCCTTAGAGACCACAGTGAGCCACCAGGCTGTGTCCTGAAGGTGACAGAAAGCTGCTGGAGGTGAGTAAGAGCAATGGCATGATCACTCTGGCTGCCTGTGGAGAACATACTGGAAGGAGCAAGAGAGGAAGAGATCAAAAGGAGGTTTTTGTAGTGGTCCAGGCAAGAAGCAGTTGAGGTACGGACCTGCCTGGGATTGGAAAAGGAGAAGAGAAATTGTTTGAATCAGGGCAGGCTAGGAAGGTACAGCTGATGGGATCTGAAGAGAAGAGATGTGAATTAAGGGAGCAAGAGAGGAGTCAGGAAAAATTCCAAGCTAGCAGGCCTTAAAACAGGGATGGGCGGTATCTTCCCAACAGAGACAGAGTAGCCTGGACACAAGGATGGGTGGTGGTTCTCCCAACAGAGTTGGGGAAGACACCCCGGGAAGCACAGAGCAAGGGGAGGAAAATAGGCCTTTGCATTAAAATATAGCAGTTCCCACTGTTAAGGAAATTGTGGCTATTGGAATTCTGCCACTCTGAAATATATTCATAACATAATACTGTTCCCATTGGGAACAAACAAGTGAAGAACAGAGAAGGATATATGCTAGACCCAGCATACTTGCACAAGGTCATGAGATGCAAAGATCAGAAAGAGAGAGACCAACAGGGAGCAATGAGATCAGGTCTATAACATAGGATATGACCTGAAAGGCAAACCAGCTGTGTGGACAAGTTATTTCACTTTGCTGTGCCTCAGTTTTCTCATCTGCAAATGAGGCTAATTATAATAGTAGCTACCTCACAGAGGCAGATGAGTTAAAATTTGCAAAGTTCTTAGAACAGTGCCTGATACACAATAAGGGTTATAGAAATGTTTTTTATAAATTTAATGAATAAAGGTTTTTTGCCTAAAGAATGGGAAGAAATGAAAAAGGGAATAGCTGATTGGATCCTACATATTAAATGAAAATAAATTAACATTTAAATACACTTTTGGGTGGTAAATAAAATGGTGACATAGATTATGCTGTCTTATATTTCAGAAGTCACAAAGATAACTATTAAGACATTCCTTTTAAATACACTATGTGATAGCTTAATAACCTAAAGGATCACAGGCCTATAAGTCATGTATTAAGACATTCCTTTTAAATACACTATGTGAGATAGCTTAATAACCTAAAGGATCACAGGCCTATAAGTCATGTATTTGGAAACCAAAGCTTATATCCATGGTATCTCCCAGTATCTTCATAGAGAGAATTTCTCCAGAGTCCCTCTGCAGATTACTGCAAATCCTCAAGGCTTTGCTTTCATTCCCCCTGTGTACACCTTGGTGGAAGTGCTGATAAAAATGGAATGTTTAAGAGGTGAAAAGTGGAAAGGAAGCAGAAATTAATGGTCCTGGAGAATGGTTTTCTAGTCCCCTTCAATCTCTGACCAGTTGTTCTGAGTAACCTCAGTGCTGGGGGCTGCCTTGCCCAGGCATTAGTGCACCCCATTCAGCTACCACCAGCGTACTCATGTACTCCAGAGATAACACAAGATTACCACCACCAAGTGCACATCTTGTTCCTTAGACAGAATGTAATGATGAAAAGGGTAAGGTCCCACAGGGCCTTGCTAAAAGTGGTGTAAAGGTAAAGGGGGTTTTCATTATAAAGAATATTTCAGCTTATGTTTTGGACAGATAACCAGCAGCAGTGTGGAGGTGAGAAATATGGAGAGGATTTAAAAGGCTGTGCCTATCATCCAAGCCTGCCAATGAGGACCTGAACTAAATCCTCAGCCATAAGAAAACAGAGCAACATGAATTCTACTGACTTGATAGAGGTAGACCCGACAGAGCTTGGCAATTGTTTGGATACAGGTGTGAGGATTCCACATTAGGATGCTGGGGGAATAGCAAAGATGTGAACAGAGGTTCAGAACAGAGACATGGTTCAGAGACAGTAGTTAATGATTTAGAGGTCCATGCGGCATCTCCACATTCTCAAGGAAAGCTCAGGGAACATACATGATGCCTACCTTGAGCTCCATAAGGAAATGCAAGCCAAATATATCAAGTGGCTTAGCCAAAGCCACCGTACCAATTATCATCACAGATGGAAAAAAAATCTGTGGTTCCAACTCCAAAAACAGTGTACGTTCCACTATAGCATGCCAACTCCACGCTCTGCTCTCCTCTAGGTCACTGTGTACAGTCACTTTGATCATGACTTTGATCATGCAACGCTATTAGTAAAAAAAAATGGGGGGGGGAATATGCTATGTGCAAATTACATAATATTCTACTGTGCTAACACATTAATTACATTCCGAAACTTTAAAGGAACTGTAAGTTTAAAAGTTGAGATTACTTATATATTTTTTACCTCGATGGATCATCTTGTGCAACCTTGGAGTTGATGCCCTTGCCTCCCTTAAAAGACCACAGCACGGGATGTTGTCCCAGGCAGCTGTGGAAACAGCATGGAATCGGCCATCACCTGCATCACCACTGAACAGCTTTGTGATTACACTCTCTCTATTTCCACTGTTATAAATACCACTAACTCAGTGGTTTAAAACAATAAATTTATTATCTCACAATGTCCATGGATCAGGAGTCCAGGCACCACGTGGCTCAGATGGTCTTCTGGTAAGAGTCTTAGAGGGCTGAAATCAAGCTGTCAGCAGGGGTGGGTTCCTTTCTAGAGGTTCTAGGAGAGAATATGCTTCTAGGTTCATCCGGTGGTTGGCAGAATTCAGAGGTTGTTCTTAGCTTCTGGAAGCCATATTCCCTGATTTGTGGCCCCTTTATCTTCAAAGCTAGCAGCAGTGGGTTGAGTCCTTCCTACACCTTCAATCTTTGTGACTTATCCTTCTGCCTCATCCCACCCATGGTCACATCATTTCTCTAAGTCTCAATTTCTTCAGTAGCAAAACAGAAAAAATAAACATTTACCTCAGATGACTTGTTTGAGGATTACATGGAGTAAGTCATATTTAATTATTTGAATATTCTAAAGCAATAGATGTGGGGAAGGTGAGAATTGGGAGAAATTTAAAAAATAAAAGGGAGGACAAGAGATTTCTCTGCACTTAAGATGACCCATATGATTCTGACAATAGACTAGGCTGAGTGTCAATAGAACACTAAAATTAAGAGAGATATTACCTATAAAAGCACTTCGTGAATGCTATAGTGGCATATAAATGCTGAGAATTTTAATAAAATATTATATGCCATATTAAACACAAATTAACCTTAAGGCTTTTGTGTGTGTGTGAAACAGGGTCTTACTCTGTTGCCCAGGCTGGAGTGCGGTGGCATGATCATGGCTCACTGCAGCCTCAATCTCTCAGGCTCAAGCAAATCTTCCCACCTCAGTGTCTTGAGTAGCTGGAACTACAGGCATGCACTACCACATCTGGCTGATTTTCTTTTTTAATTTTTAGTAGAGACAATGTTTCACTATATTGCCCAGGCTGGTCTCGAACTCCTGAGCTCAAGAAATCCTACCCACCTTGGCCTCCCAAAATGCTGGCATTACAGGTGTGAGCCACTGCACCTGGCCAAACTTAAGGCTTTTTGAGATTTAGTCTGTACTCACAAAAGACTCATAATTTAAAATATTTATAAGTAAAAACAGAATGTAAGGTAGCGCAGTACCATAGACATGCAAATACCATTTGATGACAATAATTATGCCCTGGGATGTAGAGATATTGTCATGGGGACTGAAGTAGTCAGGGTTCTCCAGAGAAACAAAATCAATAGGACATATGTAGATTTATAGAAAGAGACTTATTATGAGGGATTGGCTTACATGATGATGGAGATAGAGAAGTCCAGATCTGCTGTCTGCAATCTGGAGAACCAGAAATGCCAGTAGTGTAATTCCAAGCCCAAAGGCCTGAGCACCAGGGGAGCCAATGGTGAAACTCCCAGTGTCCACGCCCAAAGGCCCAAGAACCAGGATGTCCAAGAGCAGGAGAAGATGGCAAGATGGCTGTCCCAGCTCAAGCAGAGAGCAAATTTCCCCCTTCCTCTGCCTTTTTTTTTCCACTCTATCACCCAGGCTGGAATGCAGTGATGCAATCTCAGCTCACTGAAACCTCCGCCTCCTGGGTTCAAGCGATTCTCCTGCCTCAGCCGCCCAAGTAGCTGGGACTACAGGCACATGTCACCATGTCCAGCTAATTTTTTTGTATTTTTAGTAGAGATGGTGTTTCACCATATTAGCCAGGATGGTCTCGATCTACTGACCTCATGATCTGCCCGCCTCAGCCTCCCAAAGTGCTAATATTACATGTGTGAGCCACTGCACCCAGCCTCCTCTCCCTTTTCTACTTCTATTGGGGCCTTCAACGGATTGGAGGATGCCTGCCCACAATGGTGAGGGTGATCTGTACTCACTCTAGCAGTGCAAATGCTAATGTCTTCCAGAGATACCTTCTCAAACACACCCAGAAATAGTTTTACCTGAAATCTGCGTATTTCTTTGCACAGTCAAGTTGACACATAAAATTAACCATCACAGGATCAGTTACTTAACATCATTCCTCATCTGTAAAATGGGAATAATAATGGCACCTATCTTAGAATTATTGTGAGGATTAAATAAGAGTACATGTGGAATACTCAGAACAATGCCAGGCTGATAAGTATTATCTATTATTTTATCATTGAATTGAGAAGAATGATGTTATGATCATAAGGTCAAAAATATGACAACAAAGCATCTACTTCTAGCTCACAGTCCTTCTTAAGACAATGAAAAGAGTCATACCTCCCAAAAGCTAATATGCAAAAGAATAAATAGAAATAAAAATATATCTTTCAGGTCACAGTAATAAATATGTATTTTACCCATTATGTCCTCTAGCCTGATTCTTTTTATAGCTTGCAGGACACAGAGCCATGATTTAGCCAAAAACAAGGGTTATGTGAATTTGCAGCTTCAGCAACTAGCAGTTCTAGAAGATGCTTCCAGCAGGTGCACCCTCATCCTGAGAAGATTTAGTCAGGGCATGGTTGCCTAGATTGCTGACACCTGGTGTTTTTTACAGCAAATTCTCAACTAAGAGTAATGCCAAAAGACAAGAGTGGGTTTAGGCAGATGCATTGCACTGGGCACACATAGACCCCACATTTTCCAGTTGCACTCCACACATTCAAGTAGGATCCACACCACTGCAACTCCGTCCAGTCCTCGGAGGTGCATATAAGTTCAAGATGCTCTGAACGTATATGCCCCCTGAGAGACCTGTTGAGGAACTAAAAGAAAGTGAAAAGAGAGATTTAAAATATCAAATGCCTCACTACTTGTTGTGTTACTGTTTAACGGATGTAATTTAAAATGAAAATCAAAGGACTTTTCCCTTCACCATGACAGGCTCTGGAAGAATTCTTAAGCAGAAAACATGAAGCAAACCCAAGTAAAGAGTCTAAAAGAATAAAAAGATATAAAGAAACACCAAACAGAAGTTCAGCGAAAAAAGAAAAACTGTAAAGGAACAACAATGAGATTTTATAGAATGACTGTAATTGGGAGAAGAAAGGCAATTTGAAAAACCTTGGTTATTTCTTCATACAGCAAATACTTATTAAACATGTACTATGTGTCAAGCACTATGCTAGGAGTCCTCAAAGAGCTCCTCTAGTGGAGGAGATAGAAAACAGGCAATTATAAAACAGAATATGAAATTCTGTGACAAGGATAAGTAAAAACAGGATGATGTGGCATGGGTTAGGGGTGGAGGAACACTGTCAAACCCATTTTATGTTGCTATAATAGAGTGACACCGACTGGGTAATTGATAATGAACAGAAATGTATTGACTCACAGTTCTGGAGGCTGTGAAGTCCAAGATTAAGGGGCCGGCATCTGATGGGGACCTTCTGTTGCTTCATCCCATGGCAGAAGGTAAAAGAGGAAGAGAGAGCAAGAGATCCCAGCCTCAAGCACTTATAATCAGCGTTAATTCATTCCTGAAGGCAGAGCCCTCATGGCCTACACACCTCTCATTAGATCCCACATCCCAACAATGTTGCAGGGGGATTCCACATTCAGTGCATGGTTTTGGAAGCACACATTTAAACCATGGCAGGCACATAGCTCTGTGGACTCAGAGAAGCAAGAAGATTAACTCAAAAAAGCAAAGGACGGTAAATGGAAAAGGGAGATAGATACAGCTGTGCCTTCTAGACCAGGTGCAGCCTTTCCTTGCTGCTGGGACCTGAAACAAGTCACTCCTCTTAGTTCTCCCATACTTCAAAGAAGGTTCTTTGGCTACATGATTAGCCTGGGAATGCTATGAACCCTATGAGCAAACAGTCATCCTTGACTCCTCTCATTCTTCATACTTCACCTTCAATCCATCCGAAATACTTATTGGTGCTACATTTAAAATATATATCCAGGATCTGTCCTCTATCCCTTCCTCCATCCATCACTATCACCATGGTGTGGCCTGAGCCAACATCACCTCTCATCTGGATCCATGCAATGGCTTCCTAACAAGTCTGCATCTGTACTCCATTCTCAAGAGCAGCTAGAATAAGCCTATTCTCTTGAGCATGGCGTGAATCTGTTCAGAATACTACTGAACAGTTTAGCACTTGGGCTAAACAAACCATGCATGATCTCTCTCCCATCCTCACCTCATCTTCTGTCCCCAAATGTACACACTCCTTTCTACTGTCTAGCACACTGGAGAATTTGAATAAGAAAGCAAGCAGATCATGGGATCTGCTGATAGGACTCCTCAACTCTCCCTCTTCCACCTAGCTTACTCACTGTACAGCTTGAGAAACAAGATGGGAAAAGGCCAAGGCCCTAGCAAAGCCAGCACATTAGACAGCATGGTAGAACGGAGATGGCACTACACAGGATGTCTGAAACAGGATTCCCATGTGGATTTTGCCTCTACTATGTGATCTGAGCCTTGGTTATCTTATTTATAAGAAGAATGGTAAGGTTAGACCAAGAGGCAAACCTCTGCACTCAGGCCAAATCCCTACCACTTCCTGGTTTTGTAAATAAATTTTTTTTAGAACACTATCATGTCTACTCATTTACATATTGTTTACAACTGCTTAAGTGCTACAGCAGCAGAGTTGGGAAGTGGTGTTAGAGCCCCCTATGGTTCACAAAGCCTAAAATATTTACCATCTGGCCCTTTACAGAAAAAGTTTGCCAACCTCTGGGCTAGAGCACAGGACTATAAGAAAGAGAAAAAAAAAATAGAGACTGTTTTGTCCACCACCATGTCACCAGCACTTAGAACTGTGTCCTGCACATAGTAGGTATTCAATAAATATTTGAATAATTCAGAGGTTTTCAAGCTGCTTCACTGAGTCCTTAAGTAGGTCAAATAATAATAGCAGTAGCTGTTAGAAAGCACCACATCCAAAACATTATTCGAAGCTTAATTTATATCAAGTCCTTCCTTCAATGCTCAGGAAAACTCTATGAGATAGCTTCTATTATTATAATTGCCAACATAAGATGGATAAACTGAGTCACAAGGAGGTTCAATGACTTGCCTAGTTCCATAAGGAGGAAAAACTTGGGACCAGAACCCAAGCAGCCTGACACCACAGTTTAGTCTTTTAACCACTGCACCACACTGCCGCTCAACGGACCAGAGAGACTAAAGTGGCGACTATTTTATCTGTCTCATCTCTTGGCTTCTACATACACATTTCTGTAAAGAAGGGATATGTGGATTTTCAAAAGCTTGAAAACCACTGAACTCAATCTAATTAAGTTGCTTTCCACTTTTACATTCTAAAATCTCCTTCTAACAAGAACTACTCTAAGAAAAAGAAGTAATGAAATTACAACCTGCATCCCTGACTTTCCCTCTTTTCTTCACATCTCAAAAGACAACCTTGCAAGGGTTCACTACAAGAGCCTTGTAGGAGAAGGCTAACTGCTTCTGAAAGAAAGAGTAGCTCAAAAAAATCAATTGTAAATTTTATGTCCATTACGCTTTCCGAAAAATCGAAACAGAATCAAACGGATTCAAAATCTAATTTAACATTTAATTGTTTCACTTTTTGCAAAAGCTTAGAGGATGAGCTGGAAAGGTGCACAACACATGCAGAATCCCAAAGATCAGCTCTGCAATTCCAAGGCTCCTGCTGCCAGCCCTGAACTGCTCTTACTCTTCAGCATGTGAGCACATGCTTTCCAACACACAGACATCAATAAGTCAGGCCAAGGATAATCTCTAGGTCATTAATTAAACCCTGTGTACAGGCATGCACACGATATCATCATACATAGCATACGGAGCCATAAACACTATGTGGAACCAGCAACTATAAATTATGAGTGTATAATTCCCTTGAGCTTCATAAACCATAAAAATGAAGCTCAAGTGGTTTGTGTAGTCATTTGAATCCCAGAAGGAAATACAGCACCACGATTCAAAAGTTGCTTATTGTTTATTTTTATATAATGGATGGGTCCTACTTCTCAATTCACGCGTGCCCTCCTCCCACTGGGGCCATCCATCCACACACTGACTTGCCCTGTCAGCCATCCCCTCCCAGCCTGACTTCCACAAAGCTCTCCCCTCTTCACAAAAAAGGTCCGTCCATGGCAGGACAGAAACAGCAGCCTGATGGGATTTTTGGTCTGCTTGTCATCTAATTAGCAAATTTTAATAATTCACAAGAGCAATATAATTCTTGTGAATAATCAATAGTTCTTTTGCATGGAATGCAGCATATTTAACATTCCATGTATTATGACACACAGACTTGGAACAACAATAAGAATTGAGCACTGATTTCTTTGTTAAAGGATTATTTTAAATCATTTCTTTCCATTTCCCTGTCCTCAAAGTCCTCAAGTCTCCATTCAGAAGTATGCTGTCCTTTCCCTGAACTCTATACATTCATCCACTTATTAACCTATGATAAATCAGATATTTAATGATCATTGGCTATGTGCTTGGAAATGTGCAGCAATCAGAGGACGTTTTCTTTTCTCAAGAGTGTGTGATCTAGTAGAAGAAATAGAATGAAGTAAAGATACTCGGCAGGGGCAACAGCGTGGGAACTGGAGTCAGGTGAAGCAAGGGTGCATCTGAATTCTGCTGTTTCTGAACTGTGTGGTATCAGATAAGCCACTTAGTTTCTCTGATAATAATTTTCTCATCTGAATAAATTAAAATGGCAATATTTGTCTTTCTGGGTTGCCATGAGAGTTGATGAAACATGCCTCTTACTACCCATGTGTCCTTGGGTACGTTGCACAACTGCCCAGTGCCTCTATTTTCTCCTCTGGGGATAATAAGTGTTCATTTCATGAGGTTATTCTCAGGATTAGATGTGTTACCACATGTAAAGCCTTCAGAACAGTGCCTAGTACATAGTAAGTGCTCATTAAGTGTTAGTGGCTATGGTTGTTGCTATACATGAAGTGCATATTCTATACCACTGGGTAGGTGTTCAATAGCACTATAAAATAATATTAGCAATAAATGAGACAATTAATAATTTCATACCAAATTCTTAGCAGAGATGAGGTCTCACTATGTTGCCCAGGCTAGTCTCAAACTCCTGCGCTCAAGTGATCCTTCTGCCTTGGCCTCCCAAAGTGCTGGGATTACAGAAGTGAGCCATTACTTCTGGCCTGAAAAATCTTTCAAAAGTTTAAAATCACCCCCAAAAAAGTGAAGGCAGGGACTCAAACAGGTATGTGTACACGCGTATTCACAGGTGAATGGATAAATAGAAGGTAGTGCATACAATGGATTATTATTTGGTCTTGAAAAGGAAGGGAATTCTGCAACACAGATGAAACTTTCTATGCTATAACATAGATGAACCTTGAAGACATTATGCTAAGTGAAAGAAGCCAGTCAAAAAAGGGCAAATATTATATGTTTCTACTTATATGAGGTACCTAGAGTAGTCATAGAGTCAGAAAGTAGAACAGTGGTTGCTGGCCAGGCACAGTAGCTCATGCCTGTAACCCCAGTACTTTGGGAGGCCAAGGAGGGTGGATCACCTGAGGTCAGGAGTTCAAGACCAGCCTTGCCAACATGGTGAAACCCCATCTCTACTAAAAAAATATATACAAATTAGCCAGGCATGGTGGTGGGCACCTGTAATCCCAGCTACTCAGGACGCTGAGGCAGGGGAATTGCTTGAACCCAGGAAGCGGAGGTTGCAGTGAGCTGAGATCACACCATTGCACTCCAGCCTGGGCGACAAGAGCGAGACTTCATCTCAAAAAACCAACAACAACCACCACAGAAGAAAAAAAAAATAAAACAGTGGTTGCCAGGGGCTGGGAGACGGGGAAAATACAAAGTTCTTGTTTAATGGGTACAGAGCTTCAGTTGCAGAAGATAAAAAAGTGCTTGATATGGATGATGGTCAAGGTTGTACAACATTGTAGCTACACTTGATGCCACTGAACTGTACACTTTAAAATGATTACAGTAATACATTTTATCTTTTGTCAATTTTATTATCTAAAACAAATTTTAGAAACAGAGGCACTGTAAAGAGGACCAGAGAAATCTAGGCAGGATGTTTAGAGCAGGTGGCGTGAGAATCACGCCTTAAAAGGTAGGAAGATCTGGGGGAATGGCACATTCCTAGTGAGGGAAACCTGAGTGAGGTCCCAGGTGCCAGAGGAGCAAGATGGCAGGAGGTGGTCCTGTTGGGAGCTGAGGTCCTCTGCTGGGAAGATAAGAACCTGCCCAGCCATGCTCCAGCCGCCCCTCTTTCCTACCCTTCTCACTTGCAGCCCCTCCTATTCAAGTCATCCTGAGCTAACCTCTAAAATCATGCCAGTTCTCAAATCGGTGGCCTTTTGTCTGTCTTCACACACTTCCTTCTTCTTGGAAAAACCCTCTTTACCTGATGAATTCCACTCTCTCAAGACCAGGTTCCAAGGGCACCTCCTTTACAAAGCCTTCCCTGATTCTGGAACTTCTTCCCATATTATGTATCTCTTTTCTCAACAAGAATCGGTGCTTATCAAAAGTGAGGCTTGTAGCTGGGCACGGTGGCTCACACCTGTTAGCCCAGCACTTTAGAAGGCTGAAGCAGTGGGGTGGGGGGATCACCTGAGGCCAGGAGTTAGAAACCAACCTGGGCAACTTGGTGAAACCCTGTCTATACCAAAAATACAAAACTTAGCTGGGTGTGGTGGCATGCGCCTGTAGTTCCAGCTATTTTGCTGCCTGAGGTGGGAGGATCACTTGAGCTTGGGAAGTTAAGGCTGCAATCAATGAGCTGTGTTCATGCCACTGCAATACAGCCTGCACAATATAGCAAGACCCTCTCTCAAAAAAAAAAAAAAAAAAAAAAGAAAGAAAAGAAAATGATGCAAGCCTCACTTTTTTTTAACCTTCTTTTTTTTTTTTCAAGACAGAGTCTTGCACTGTCACCCATGTTGGAGTGCAGTGGCTTGATCTCAGCTCATCTGCAACCTCTGCCTCCCAGGTTCAAGCAATTCTCCTGCCTCAGCCTCCCGAGTAGCTGGGATTACAGGTGCCTGCCACTACGCCCAGCTAATTTGTGACTTTTAGTAGAGATGGAATTTCATCGTGTTGGCCAGGCTGGTCTCAAACTCCCGAGCTCAGGTGATCTGCCTCCCTCAGCCTCCCAAAGTGCTGGGATTACAGGTGTGAGTCACTGTGCCCTGCCAAGGCTTGTACCCTATATCCAGGTCCTAGCACCATGCCTGATGCATTGTTGATTCTCAGTAAGTGCATGTGGAGGAGATGCATCATGGAGAAGCCAAGCATTAGAGTTGAGACTTAATGCACTGGATACCAGTTAATTTACGGAAGATGATGATATGATGGGGGTGGAGGAAATATAAATCCAAAAACAAACACATAGAGTGAACTGTAAGGGAAAGAGACCGACATTGACGAAGGAAACTAGGAGGATCATGCCTGAGTCCTGTCAAGAAGTTATGAGGACCTAGGTTATGTAATTATGATAAGAATTGAGAGAAATATTTGGAAAGAAGCCCCCTACACTTAGTAAATGATTGTGAAAAGTTGGGAGCATGGATAGATTTTTTTAGTGGATTAAAAATGTGTGCTATGGGTGGCTGAAATTAGATGGCTTCATCATTTAAGGCCTAGGGATTTGCAGGATAAAAATTTTTAAGAGTTCTAGTTTGAGTGAAACTGGGTTTCTATTTCTAGGAAGAGGAAGTACACAACACGAGAGCAGAGGTTAGAGGTCTTAGCTGAACAAATACACATCATTTTCTAGGCCGCCACTTTCTCCATCTATTAACATGTCCCTTTTATTTGTTTTCCAGCCTTTAAAGGGTCCTGTCTTCACCAAACAAAGAGGCTATTTTTTAAAGCTAATCCATTACCAAGACAAAATTTAAAAAAAAGACAATAAGCTTAATTATATATAACATTCAATTGGACGAAAGTAGAATAAAATTTCCACTTAATGAACTTAACATCCTTCTTTGAGGGCAAGAGCAACCTAGTATAAACATGAGAAGGATGACTTTTAAGCCTCCTGTGTGACTTTAAACAAAGGGAGACATGTCTCTTACCCAGCTTCTCCCCACTGCACTGTGCCTATGAGTCAAGACTAACTTTGGCCTTTTGCCTGCTGAAACAGACTGACCAGAAAAAGTCCAAAGCTCAGAGGACTAACACGTGCTAACAGCAATAATCCAAGGTGCTTTCTAGTTTCTCTTAAGGAATGTTTATTACTATACCACTATACATACTACGACTTTGCAGAAGAAATTCTGGCTTCAGCTAATAAGAAACTTCTACAGTAAATATACTTTGGTAGTGAGCTCAGTGATGTCAGAGAATCCTAACGGAGCAGAAGGAGGCTCTCATCCATGCCGCCAGAAGATAATTGCCTGGTTTTATCATGTTCCCAGACACAAAGCAGAAAACTGAGCCCCATCCAGCAGGCTTTCACACTCAAGCATAGCCTGACACACACAGACAGTACGACTAGTTCAATGTTATTGAGTGCCCTCAGAACACAGAAAGGCTACCTACCCGTGGCCACAAAGCTATGGGAAAAGAAGCAGAATGGTTCAACAATTAAATCAGTGCTATGTCAATGCTAGTCTTCCTTAGGGAAAAATTATTTCTCAGATAATCAACATATAATTTTAGATGGGTGGACTACCCACCGACTGATAATAGAGATTTTCACAAAATTCAAGTCATAAAACTCCAGGAAATGCAATAAAAAGACAAGGTAAATCACCATCAGTTTATTTATGTTATTCATACCATTCTAATTGTAAAACTCGATCTAAAGATGATAATCCCAGCAGGGTTACAAAGGTTCCATCTGAGTGCTCCCCACTGTTTCCAAAGGCACATGTGCTCATACACGCATTCCCTCTGACACCAAGAGCAGCTCAGCTAGTCTCCCTAGAAGACAACAAACACAGAGTGCTTCTTCCCCTCCCCACCCTGGATTAATAACACCCTAGACATTAGCCTCAGGATTTTACAAAAGCCTGGGAGAGCATTGCCCAATTGCTCTCTCCCAGAAAATACAAACAAGACTCATAGAATGTGATTCTGGAAAAGACTCATTGGTTTCCAAATGCCAGTCCTAGGACCCATGACCATATAAAATAAAATGACTCTTTTTATCAGCCTAAGAAAAAAAACAAGAAAAATAAGGACAGCGTGATGAGTTTTCCAGAGATAGACTTTTTGAATTCAAAGAACTTTTTTCTAAGGATATATGCTTCTCATATTTTATGTATTTGAATGTCATTTAATGTATAAAATGAAGATAGTATACTAGATTGTTTATGTCCTTACTAAATACAATTTGTCAATTCTCAAACATTGTTCTTGCATGTGACTAGTTGATAAGATTTAAAAGACTGGGAACTGCTTGTTTTGTCTAGCTCTCTTTTTTTGTTTCTTCATTTTAAAAAAAAAACTGGGGCCAGCCAGGGCAACATAGTGAGATTCCATCTCTACAATAAATAAAATAATTAATTAACATGGTGGTACATACCTGTAGTCCCATCTACTCAGGAGACTGAGGTGAGAGGATCACTTGAGCCCAGAAGATCGAGGCTGCAGTGACCCATGATCATACCACTGCACTCCAGCCTGGGTCAAAAATGGAGACCCTTTCTCAAAAAAAAAAAAAAAGGGGGCAGCCATGAGTAAAGAGAGTTGAGTTAGTAACACCCCTGGGTTCACAGCACTCTGTTGTCATCTGTGAACACAATGCTCCCTGTCCTATATTATATTTCCCCTTCATTGCTGATCCATTCTCTATTCCACTCACCCACGTAAGTCCTGATCCACACTGTATTCCCTTCACCTGCATAAGTATCCTCTTCATGGTGATGAGTGGAAAAGACATGCAACAGTCTATGTACATTGAAAGCATATTTACATGCGAGAAACATAATGTATTTTTGTGTATCCATACAAATCTAAGCACCTATGTCAGCTCTCTCATTTTAAGAATGAAGCAACTGAGGATCAGGGAAGTCAACTGACTTGCCCATGGCCACAAAAAGGTCAGGTCAAAGCCGAGCTAAAACCTAAGCCATTTTGTACTCTGTTTTTCAATAAGATCTTCGGCTATTTCCCTAAGTAAAAATACAAACATACACACTTTTAAAAGGTGGAAAAAAATGAAATTAATCACAAACATTCATGAAAATATGCGTAAACTCTCAAAGCAAAAATTATGAGTCTAGCTATTTCTAAAAGGTTCTGACGGTCACTTGAAAGGTCTTATGAACTTGATCAATCTAGGATATTGTTAGAAGACAATTTATTAGGCATATTTTTAAGAACTCTCCCCATGTTATATACATAAATCCCTTACAGATCATCAGAGGTGTTTTTGAAAAAAAAAAAATGAGGGGCATATTAATCACTACAATCTAGAAACTTGTCTAGGATGATGCTCTGAGCTCACCTTGGCCCTTCCAAGCCTGGCATCTCCTTTCCAGATCCCAAAAAGAAAGCAATTTTCTCAGTTCCCACCAGCACTTGCAGTCTGTTTTTACCTTCAAGGTTGGCATGAAAAATTGTCTCCTTCATTTACATCAGCGTCTGTCGGAATCTACTGAGACTCTGCCATGGGTATATCCTGCAGAAGCTATAGGCTGGGGCATTGCATAATCTTTTTACACACTCATATTAGAATTCATGAAGTGACTGATTCTACTATATGCTCCTAAAGCATTTTCCTTGTTACTTCCAAGTATGCATTGTAGGGTAATTTTATTGAACTGTTTAAAAAAAAAAATGCCATAAAGTAGCATTCGGTTTTCACAAGCCCTTCATCCACAAGAAACAATGCATTCATTGATGGGCTCCCTGCCTCTGTAGGCTCTGACAAAGGAAATAACTTCACTGGAGACTGATTTATGTTATAATGAACAGTGAGGAGGGGACCCCACTCTTAATTTGGAGATTCCAAATTTAAACAGAATGCCCTCCCAAAGCTAGTAACCAATTCCATTACCTAACAGAGCCCCACAATATATCACTGTAAGTCTGTAAAGCCAATGGCAACCTTGAGCAGCCACATTATCTCAAGAGCTTTAGTACTCTTTGGTTGAGAAATGTCCCAAGAATTAGGTTCTCCAGTCACCAACCTGAGACTAACACTGTACAGTTTATTTCAGAAGAAGTGATGATAGTTACACAGCAAGGCTGGCTTTCAGTGCCATATGAAATAACTTCCTTGCTTTTACTATTTGCATCTACCATTAATTGTAGCATCTGATATGTTTAGGCTCCCCATGTCCCCACCTAAATCTCATCTTGAATTGTAATCCCCATCATCTCTATAATGCCCACATGTCAAAGGAGAGACCAGGTGGAGATAATTGAATCATGGGATCATTTCCCCCATGCTGTTCTCATGATAATGAGTGAGTTCTCATGAGATCTGATGGTTTTATAAGGGGCTCTTCCCACTTCGCTCTGCTCTTCTCCTTCCTGCTGCCTTGTGAAGAAGGTGCCTTGCTTCCCTTTCGCCTTCTGCCAAGAGGACCTCCCAGCCATGCTGAACTGTGAGTCAAACCTCTTTCCTTTATAAATTACCCAGTCTCAGTCAGTTATTTATAGTAGTATGAAAACAGACTAATACATCATCATACTTCTTCCTGTGAGCCACTCTGATCTTGGTGAACTATACATATATTAAAATGCTTTTTTCTTAGATTCCCCCTTCTTATCCTAACGAAGTGTGCTTTAGTCTCTTACACATTGCTTCCACTGTATTTGTGTAAGATAAAATCTTCAGATATAGTATTCTATCTTTTAAAAGACAAAAAGTCTCTACAAAAAATTTTTAATTAAAAAAATACAAATAGGGGCTCCATGTTTGGATCCCTTTCCGTGAACACTCCCTTCGTGGAAGCCATCTTTCTCTCTCCTGGATTTCCCCTCTGAAGTCCCCTTCCACACTCTCTCATGGAAGCCTGTCTTCCCCTCCTAAACTCCATCTCTCTCTATTCCCTTCCACTCAGTGTGGAAGCTGCCTTCCTCTCCTGGATTCCATCTTTTTGGATTCTCTCACTCAGTGTGAGAATTAGCTGTTTCTTTCTTTCTCCTTCTCCTTTTTCTCTCCCGAAATAAATCCCTTTCTACAACAGTTTTGAGTCCGGCATTTGCTGCGCACTGCGCCATGGTCCCCTCTCTCATTCTTGAGAGGGCAGGAGACCAAGAACCTGGAGAAACATCCTCTCAGCGGAGCTGAAGGCACCCTGAACCCCTGAACCCCAATATTACATTTTAGTGAGCCATCCAGGACAGGGGTACACAAGAGGGGTACACCAGAAAGAGGGGTACGCCAGAAGAGGGGTACATCCAGGAAAGGGGTACAGCCGGAGAAGAACGCTTCAAAATTGTAAAACCGGCCCCATTCTGTCCTGTCTCTTTAAGAACCCCAGAGCAGCGGTGCCTGCCGAGCCGCAGGGGCAGCAGCCCAGCCAGAATTAAAAGCGCAGTTTTTTTACCTCCAAGCTCTCTCTCTGCTTTCCCTCTCCTTCTCTATCCTTCGGATATTATCTCTGAGACCAAAACCTGTGGGAGCCTGAGGGGTAGAAAGGGTGAGCACCCCCGCTTTCGCTCCTTGCTGGCTGGGAAACGGGGACCACGGAGAGGCCCAGTCCCATGGGTGGGCCCAGGTTCGTGCAGCAAGCCGTAGCGGCCGGCACCGCGGGCCAGAGAAAAACAGTGGGGAGGGGCAACGTACAGCCCGAGCCTGCAGGGGACCAGGGAGCTTGGCGGCTTGGCACATGGTTCTAACAGGCCCCTCTGGCATTCCCCAGTTCCAGGCAGTAGGGTAAAAAGGCTCCCTAGGGCGTGGCCTCCGGGCCACGGGTTCCTGTGTGGGCAACAGCTGGGGGAGTGGCCCAACCACTCACGTGGTTCTGGCGAGGGCGGGGGAACTCACAGCCAGCCAGCAGTGGCTGCAAATGCAGCTTTTAACTTTTAAACCCAAAGCTGCAAGCGGATTTTTCTCTTGGTGCACAGGCTGAAAGAAAAGAAGTGGCTGCTGGCTGTCAGCCCCGCCTGGCTTTTAGGCAGTCCACACAGCCTCAGGGTGCAGCATTCTCATTCAAAATACGGCTTAAGAAAGCTTTCTGCCTTCCCTTAATGCAAGTGACCTGTTTGTACAGTTGGTTTAGGTGTAGGGCTGGCAGCTGCTGGGTTACTAGTCCAAATCCCTGGGGGGAGTCAGTCTTGGATTTGGGGAAATCTTTTGGGGAAATTCAGAAGCTGAAGGCTATGGGACTTTGGTGTATAATTTGTCTTGCTTAGGATTGGCTCTCTCTCTACAGCAGAACTTTTCCATCTAGAAGATCATAGTTAAACCGGTTCCAGGCCCCAAATAGTCAATGGCAGGTCTCACAACCTTAAGAGCATTTTCCTACAATGGAAAATGGGTTAGGGGAGAGGAGGCCCAGGTCCTGAGGGTATTGTTCCAGCCTCAGCCATGCCCAGCCTGTCTTCTTTGAACTGTGTGCTCTAATGGCCCCTCCCTAGGAGTTTATCCATCCAGGACAGTTTTATAAATTGGCCTGTGTAAATTGGAC
>CAUYLG010027953.1:0-92636 GCA_963573385.1 Cacajao melanocephalus | reverse complement strand
GTTGCTTTAAAGTCTGTTTTATCAGAGACGAAAATTGTAACTTTCTTTTTTTTTTTTTTTGCTCTCCATTTGGATGGTATGTCTTCCTCCATCCCTCTGTGTGAGTCTTTGTGTATCCTTGCATGTGAGATGGGTCTAGATGTCTGTGTTTTGTATTCTTCTTTGAACAAATTTTAACATCTTACCATTCTCTAACTAATAAAACCTTTGATATGTCTTTATATTTGTATGAGAAGCAATGATTTTTACCTTCAGTTAAAAACCCTTGAACAATTTTTTTCTTGCATCAAATTTGAAATAAACAGAAAATCACAGTGATTATAAACATGAAGACCCAGTACCTGAGTTACTCATAAACAATGGATTAAATAGCATCAGTAGTCACTATATTCGGTCATTTCTGATTTTAGTGGAAGAAATAAAATTCTGAAGTTTTTTCATCAAATGAATAGAAATTTTTGATGAATTTTGTGATAAAGATATTTTAGTGAAAATTTTAGGCACAAAGACATTTGAAAAGCACTAGAATTGATACCAAAGAATCAAGTCACAAAACATTACAATTTCTGGAGTTTTTTGTGAAATGTGACTTTTTATGAATTTTTGCCAATTATATTCTTAGGAGTTTGTCTTTCTGTTTGTATAACCATTGCTTCATGTGAAAGAACCGTCTAAAAACTAAAATCAATAAGTATTCTTTAGTCATCTACAAGTAAAACTCATCTGGCTGTGCTATGGAACATGAATACATGGATAAAGTTAATTTTGATGAAGTCGTTGACAAATATTCATAAAGAAAGACTAAAAGTGGAAACACAATGCTATTATTTATTTCTGTGTAAAACCAAAGAAAATGACTGAGGCGAGCCTCAATCATTTTAGAGGTTTATTTTGCCAAGGTAGAGGATGAGCCTAGGGAAAAGAAATAAAATCACAGAAATATCTGTGATCCATGCTTTTTCCAAAAAGGGTTTGGGGACACAATATTTAAAGAGAAAAGAGTGGGCAGTAGGGGGAAAAGGAACGAAAAAGGGCAGGGTAGATAATAGAAGCAAGCAGTTGCATTCTTTTGAAGCTTTGATCAATTTCACTGAATTTACATTTTACCTATGAAAGGAGTGGGTGGAGGAATAGTTTACTATTATTTGCCTGGTGCTTAGTGAATCTTTATTTTTATGTAAGATTAAGTAAACATAGAGTAGAGGAAGAAGTCAAACATGCATTTGCCTCAGGTGAGTGGAGGGATGACTTCTAGTTCTGCCTTTGTCCTGTACCTGTGAAGACAAGCTGTTGATTTATTTTCTCAGGGTGAAATTCAATAGAACTCCATTTTAGGGTAAGGATGTTGGGGCCCACAAGAGATTTCCTATGAGAAAATTGTAAGAGGGGCCCTCTGAGATGGTATGTTCCTTCTATCTTTGTGGTTATCTATTCCAGCACAAACTTCCCATTGGAAGCAGTTGTGTGAGAGTCCCCATGCTTAACTTTTCCCTTTGGCATAGTGAGTGGGGGTCCTGAGATTTTATTTTACTTTCATGACTGAAACAGATTTAAAAAGCTTTTTCTGGTTTTCAAAAAAATATGTTAGTGTCCAAAAAGTACTAATGCATTACTTTTTCTTACTTTTTGTTATTTTATTTTTTAACATTTTTATTGACATGAATATACATAGGCCACTTTTATTATTTTTGTGATTTCATGACTATTTCCAAAACTAATTTTGTCATATAGAGAAGGGAGGTATTAAAAAACGATCTCTGTCATACACTGGGTATAGGCTTCTGGTACCGATTGTGAAAAGTAAACCCTTTCTGATAATCCAAGTCACTTGGCAGTTTCCTCATCTTAGGTGTCCATTTTCTACTCACAAAGTGGTTTAACAAAAAGAGTATAGAAACTGGGATCTATCAGCAGACCTCCTTCCAGTTTCTAACTTACTAAACTCTAAGTAAATTACAGTGCTAAGCTTTATTTTTTTTTCAAGTGAATTAGAGACAATGCAACTTAGAACAATGGTCTTCAAACTAGAATGTGCATATGTCTGAGTGTTCTCCTGCACAGAGAATTTTACAGAAATACATTTTCCCATCCTCTTTTCACAGTGGTTCTTATCCCATTACAAAAAAGTGTTAACCTGTTACCCATCACAAATCTTAGCATAGAATGTATGCTGGTGTGTAACAACCTCGGGGCTCCTAACATAGGCATACAAATTACATATTGCTTAAGACTCCTTTAAGAATTAATCAAAGCTCCTAAAATCTCATCTTGCCCTGCCATACACATATTTATAGCTAGGGTAAAGTTTGGTGTTAGATAGAGGGTATTTGGCCCTTGCTTAAGAGTGAATTGACAAAGTCTTAAGTAGAATAATAACATTTGTTATTTTAAATGTAACTGGACTATTTGTTAGGACTTCCAGATTTTTGGTTATTTGAATACACTCCACAGATAAAAATTTTAAATGATTTCTACAGGTGTATTTTAGTCAATTAAGTAGTTAAAATTTTATGTAAATATATGAAATATTTATTCCTATTACAGTAAATCCTTATCCAGTTTTATCTCGTAAATATAATAATATGTAATATGTTTGTGATAATATAATTTGATATAAAATATAACATTTTTCATCTCCTAAAAATAATAAATATACTTAGGGTTATGGCTAACAATGTAGACATATGCAAGTTGCATATACAAGTTAAAATACACAGCTTTTCAAATTTTGTTTAGGTAGCACATTAAAATGTTTGAAGATCATTAGCTCTAAGAACTAGAAAATATCTTGAGTTATTTTCCTGATCTGTCATTAATTTGCTGAGCAATGCTGAGTATATTTACATTGGGAATCCAAATTATCTATCTATTAAATTAGACTTCGGGAGTTGAAGATATCTCTAATGCCTATAAACTGATATTGTCTTAGTTCTTTGTTCCCCAAGGAAGAATAATTTTCTTATAATTAAGAATTTTCCTGTTCTACTATTATAGCCTCTAAAATATTAAATCTTTTTTTTTGTTGGTCTGGGTACTTATTATATCTGAGTTAGGATATACTATCTTTTTTTTAAATGTCATCTAACACAAAAGTTGTAATCGTTGATTTGAGATTTGAGTTATGCAAAATGGATTAGGTTTTCATACCAAAAGTTATAAAAGTACTTAGATCATAGGCTATTAAAGATTTTTGAACATCTTTTTCTTTTTAATTTAGCTGTTTACAGTTACTGCTTTCCCTATAAGCACTGGTTTAGTTGCATCCCATAAGTTTGGTGTGTTGTATCTTCATTTTCATTCATCTCAAAGTATTTTCTAATTTTCTTTGTGATTTCTTCTTTGACTTGTTTGTTATTTAGGTGTGTACTGATTAACATATACATATTTGTGAATATCCCAATTTTATTTTGATTATTGACCTCTAATTTCATTCTATTGTGATTGATAAATGAATAACTTAAAATATTTTTAACCTATTTTATTTTATATGTGGCCTTGTATATGGTCTATTCTAAGAGAATGTGTCATATGCACATGAGAAGAATGCATATATTGCTGTTGTTGAGTAGAGTGTTCTAAAGATGTTTGCAAAATCTAGTCGGTTTACAAGGATGTTTAAGGCTTCTATGTCTTCTATTTCCTTGTTCTCTGTCAATTTATTCTATTGATTACTGAAAGTGGGGTATTTAAAAATCTAACTATATAGGTTAACTTATATCTTCCCGATAGATGATCATTTATGCAATATAAAATGACCATTTTTTAATGTCAGATAACATATATTGCTTTAAAGTCTACTTTGTCCGAGATTAGGATATCTACTCCAGCTTTCTGATGGTTGACACACCTTTTTCCATTCTTTTACTTTTTACCCATTTGCATCTTCAAATCTAAATTGTGTCTTCTATACACAGCATATAATTGGATCTTTCTAAAATAATCTATTCTGATAACCTCTGCCTTTTGATTGGATTGTCTAATCCATTCCAATTTAATTATTAATATAGTTAGATTTTCATCTGCCATTTTACTTTTTGTTTTCTCTATGTCTTATACCTTTTGTCCTAAATATACCTTGGCTTGTGGCAGGATTATATCAATTTCTACTTCTATTTCACATGATCTTTTTCTGCTGTATCTCTGTGTGTTCTCTCCTCTTCTTATAAGAACTTCAGTCTTTGGATTTAGGGCTCATCCTAATGCAGTATAACCTCAACTTATCTAATTATATTTGTAATGACCCAATTTTTAAATATGATCATTCTGAGATTCCAGTAGACTTGAATTTGAGGAGATACTATATAAATGTTTGCTTTTTAAAAGAAAAGTTTGCTTTTTAAAATAAATGATTTTTTCACCAGTTATGGTTAGTTTTGGAGAAGATAGAGTGTATGGACTTCCTCACTTGGCCATTCTGGAAGTAATATCTACATTTTCTTTCAATCAAGGATAACTGCAACCAATCGTTGTTTTTGTTAGAACACATGCTACTTAAAATAGTATGAGGCAATAATATTTAAAATGTTTTTTCGGGAGGAAAATATTGGTTTGTTTTGACTTTTTAGGACCTTGATACATATCTTGAGTTCTTGAAATACTGACAATCATACAAATGGGCTGTAACATGGATATCGAGCACCAGTTCTAGAAGTCCCCAGAGGAATGAAACACAGTGGAGTACTTATCACCTTATCTGATATAACAACAAATATATGAAGTAGATGATATTATCTCATTTTCTAAATATAAAAATCAACACTAAGAAGGCTGAGTGATCTGCCTAATAACTAAGTGGTGTGTCTTAAGAAGCATTCCCTTCCCAGCAAAAATCCTATGTGTGATCTTTTAGACTTCACCACAGGCAATTACAAAGCTTTGCCTGGAAGCCTAGTGGTGAACAATTGCCCTCCTCTAAGAAGATTTGTTGTGCAGTCAATGGACTGCAGTTTTCTGGAATGAGTTGCAGTCAAGGACTCAAGACAGTGGCAGTAGATCATTGAATCAAATGTAAGTCTCTTCTGAGCTCAGGGCTCTGTGCAACTGCACTGATCACAGACCCGTGGAGTTAGCCTTGCCTCTACTACATTAAATAGCTCATCATGTATGCTAGAAAATTTTATATCTTTATGTGTTTCCACAGGAGTTCTCTCTTCCAGTTCTTCTTCAAGCCACTTAGAAAGCTCTAGTCATCTTTTAATACCCAGATTTCCATAACACCCAAGATGTAGACTATTAATCTGATCTGTGGGATTTCAGAGCCCTTGCACATTGTTTTATTTTACTGTGTAATTACCATATTGCATTGTGATTGTTGATGTTTCTCTTTTCTGCTAATTAGTGAACTTCTAATGTGCAGGGATCAAGATGTTTACATTGGGCCAGGCGCAGTGGCTTACATCTATAATTTCAGCACTTTTGGAGGCCAAGGCAAGTGGGTTGCTTGAGCCCAGGATGAGAACAGTCTGGGCAATGTAGTGAAACCCTCATCTCTTTGACATCTATTTAATGATAGGATTTGGAATGTTACCTAGAATACAATTGCGGAAGGAAGAAAGAAAAGACAGAAAATAAGTGAAAGAAGAAATTAATAAACTTCTATGCTCCCTTAAATTTGTACTTCTAAGTGCAATTTAAGAACTCCAGTGGTTTTACTATGTTAATTTCCACATGAGAAAAATTTTTGTCAGTCATCCAAGAAAGATTATGCTAGTAAATTTATACAAACAAATTATTTTTTAAAAAGTAATGTTTTACCTGTTCAAATTACAAAATGTTGCAGCTGGGAACTCCATCTTTTCCACATACTGAACCTCAATAGATGTTGTGGTTGGCCATGTGAAGTAGTTGACCAAGCGACTGTAGATCTGCCATATCACAAGTGAGACTGAGCCCAGGACCACGACCAACCAGAGCACTTTGCGAATTTTGCTCCGGTTCTGAACAATGTTGTGTACCCCATGAATGGAAGTGGAGATGGCAAAGTCATGGTCAAACTTCTTTCGGTCAGTGGGAGATGGCAGCGGTTTCTTTGAAAGGCAAAGCTTTATCTTTTCTAAGAATCCTTAAGGTTTTGCCCATAAAATAATTAAACAAAACAAGCAATTAGTTACAAAACCTTAATGCTATCTGTAAAAAAAAACACACAACTTACATAAATTTAAACAGGTGACTCTTTTTATGTCTAATTCATAGAAACTAAATATTCATCTTTTGCTGCATGATTTATTCAGGAATGAAGAAGTGTAAGTGTTGGCTACATGAGTTTATAGAGAAGATGTTAATGCTATTCATGGAATGCCTATTATTAATTTAAATGTGTTAGTAGCATGATATTAATATTTGACTTCCAGCTTTAAAATCAATCTACCTTCAATGGGTTGGTTACAACAACTCATAAACTTTAAATATTGACTCTTATTTTTAAAATGCTTTTTCTGAAAGTCCTCTAGAAGTCATGAACAAAATCAGTTTATTCCTCTGATAGTCATAAATGTGGCTAAAAGTAATCTGTTCTTAACTAATATTTGTCCTATGATGGTACAATTTATGGTAAATATAACTTTCATTCTTGTATTCTTTAATGTACAATTATTTTAGTTCTTGTTCCTTGTTTAGTCAGAATGTTTAGTATCTAGTTGTAGCATTAGTTAAGTAATCTATTTTCAACCTCTTCAGGGAATGAATTCATCCTTTCAAGTCTATCAGGAATCAATCAATAATATTTGTTGATATTCATTGGTAAGAACCAGGGAAGGTAACACTATATTTTTTGGCAATATATAATATGTTCAGAATTTTCTTTTGATTAAATTTCTTCCCATTTGTTCATAGGAGAAGAGGCAAAGAGTCCCTCTGTTGAGGGAAAGGTGCGATACAGTCAAGAGCATGAGATGGGATTCACAATGGAAGATCATGCTTCTGGCCCATTCCTTTCCTCTTATAACCTGCACAATTTTAGCCAGGTTTCTTAGTCTTATACCTTTTCTGTCAAATGGCAGCAATGGTATCTGGCTTATGAGTTGGTAGTATTAAATATGATAATACCTGGAGAGAGCGTAGCACATTATGTAGATCATGATAAGTACTTAAGGATATTAGATATTTTTATTATTCTGCTAATTTAGTGGTGATGTGGTAAATAGTAAAATATTCAGGAATTTAAAAAAACTTTAATAGTATCTTAAAAATTAGTTATTCAATGAGAACTCATGGGCACAGGGAGGGGAACATCACACACAGGGGACAGTTGAGAGTGGGGTTTAGGGGGAAGGATAGCATTAGGAGAAATACCTAATGTAGATGATGGGTTGATAGGTGCAGCAAACCACCATGGCACATGTATACCTGTTTAACAAACTTGCACATTACCCCAGAGCTTAAAGTGTAATAAAAAATTAGTACTTAAAGGCTTTATATATGTTCATAATTAGATGAATTAACTTTTATATCCTTTGCCAAAAATAATACTTTTTGAATACCTATATTCAATACTACTATTGAATATACTACCTGTATTCAAAATACTACTACTTGAATACCTATGTTCAAACAGTGTTATTACTTATAAGAAGTTTCCATCTCCACTTATTTTTAAATCATTACTTAATACAACGTAAATAACCAATTAGCTAAGCTTTTTATTTAGTTATAGGACATACACTATAAAAAGGTGTCTATTAACATTTTCTAAGGAAGTCCATTTCATTCACTGACAAATTATATTATGATTATTTTTACAAATTATATTATGATTATTATTCACTCAGCAAGAGAGCTTGTATCAATATGATTAGCTGGACATTGGACTAAAATCTTAGAATAGCACCCTTATTAATTTTTTTAGTATAAAATTAATGAACATGTATCAAGTAACTGGCATAATCCCAGAGAAAAATCAGAAACAAGAAAAAAGTTATTGTTACTAATTAGCAAAATATAATTAAATATGCTTTTTCATGTATTTAGTCATGACTTGCAAACACGTATGAAGGATTTACTCTGATAAAAGGACAACTCAGTCTCTGGATAACTTGTTCCCTTCCTACAATAGGGATCAAAGCTCTTAGAAGGGAAAGACTAATCTAATGACTAGTTACTGACAAGCAAAGTATGGCTGATTGCAAGCATTACCCAAAAATAAATAACTTTCAAGTTTGTCTGTCAAAAAGCTCAAATAATATAGATCTAATCCTTGACAATTGGTTTGAACTTGCTGGAGTATTACCTGCTATTTTCTAGTGTTTTAATAGAACTTTTTTTTTTTGTATTAATGTTTTAGGTGAATGTATGACTGTCAGGAAGATTAGAATTGGTTTAATAAATGGTCCACTAGTTTGCAAAGCAGAAACTTCTTACTTTCCTGACTGAAGTATATACAGTGTAATTATGACAAGTAGAGCTTGCTGATCAACATAAAAGCATTTGAGGAACATTGAACAAGTTTTATTTTATTTTAAAAATAGAACCTGCAGGCCCATGATCAATAGAAACCAAAAGAAGCAAAACAAAACAAACAAAACCAGATTCTAGCATATAGTAATATTTAAAAACCATTTCGAGTCCCGCATACAAACTACTTTTTTCCTAAGTAACTAACACTATTTATTTTTTAAACTTATATTACTTATATTGTGTTAAACTAATACTGGAAATCAAATTTCCCAAATGAAGAAAAAAATCCCTTTCTCTTTTCCTATTTCTGGCCTCTAGAAATGAAAATTATTGCTGCTCTGAGGAGTTCACTCTTTACTCACCTTTCTCAGCATATGCTTTTGATTTTCCCGTCTGCTCCATTTGTGATTTCAGTTAAGCGAGAGTCCTCAGGGTAACCCAATTTTCATTAATAACAATATTCATTTTGTGGCCTTTATATAAAATACAGCAGTTGAGGTTGTAAAACATGGAGGCAATTAAAATGTTTGTGTTGCTATGTTTTGCCTCATAAAGCACATAATCTGAAAACCAAAAACGCTGACAGAACCAGGTATGGGCATTTATGGACTGATGAGAAGCTAAACCAGAGTGAAAAGCAAAAAGTACTATTAGGAAACCATTTTCTCACAGTTAAAGTAACAATGCCTATCAAATATCTGTAGTTTAACAGGGGCTCCTGACCAGGCAAGTTGACACTCCGATGACTCACCTGGGACAGTCTTTTTAGCTTTTCTTTTTACCTTTGTTGTTATTCAACTTTGAATTAAAGCGCAGCTGGAATAAATTTTTTGTGTGGGAAAGGTGTCTTCCCTTGTTGATGTTTCTTTCTTAGTAACAAGCTGTTTCTATCAGAAATAATAGCCAATAAATATGACAAAATAAAACACCAAAAAATATCTGCTCAGAAAGAAATGATTACTGAAAGCAAACAACTTACTAAAACATGCAGGCTAATTATTTTTTATGTGAACACTTTTGGAAAATTGTTAAAATTTATTATATCAAATAATAAACTGAAGAATGTGCATTATTGTGCATAAATGGCACCATCACTTGACGGAATGCAGTGATTGCATGTGTCTCTACTTAATGGAGCTTGTTACAGTCACCATTTTATAAGCATCCAACCATTAATCATTAATATAGTTACATATAGTTTGCATATATTTGAAAACTTGTAAACTCAACACTGTAAGTTCAAACTAGTCTTATACGGAGGTGAAATAATTCCAAGTGATGTAAGTAAAGAACCTGGCTAGAGGTCCCCAGTCATCACAGTAAAGATTTCAGGAATAGGATCAATTTCATGATATATAAATTTCTCCATTAAAGAGCTCTCCTTTGGGGTTAAATTTGTGTATCAGTCTGTTCTCACACTGCTGATAAAGACATACTGTAGACTGGATAATTTCTAAAGATGTTTAATTGACTCACAGTTCCACATAGCTGGGAAGGCTGCACAATCATGGTGGAAGGTGAAAGAGGAGCAAAGTTACGTCTAACATGGTGGCAGGCAAGAGAGCTTGTGTAAGGGAACTTCCCTTCATTAAACTATCAGATCTCGTGAGACCTTTTCATTATCATGAGAACAGCATGGGAAAGACCTGCCCCCATGATTCAATTAACTCCCACTAGGTCCCTCCCACAGCACATGGGAATTATGGGAGCTATAATTAAAGATGAGATTTGGGTGGGGACACAGCCAAACCATTTCATTCTGCCCCTACCCCCTGCCAAAGGTCATGTCCTCACATTGTTCAAAATGAATCATGCCTTCCCAAGAGTGCCCCAAGTCTTAATTCATTTTAGCATTAACTGAAATTAATGTTAATTTCACAGTCCAAAGGCTTATCTGAGACAATACAAATCCCTTCTGCCTAGGAGTGTATAAAATCAAAAGCAAGTTAGTTACTCCCTAAATACAAGGGGGTACAGGTATTAGGTAAATACACCCATTTCCAAATGAGAGAAATTGGCAAAAACAAAGGGGCTACTGGGCCCATGCAAGTCTAAAATCCAATAGGGCAGTCATTAAACCTCAAAGTTCCAAAATGATCCCCTTTGAATCCATGTTTCACATCTAGGTCATGCTGATGCCAGAGGTGGGCTCCCATAGCCTTGGGAAGCTCCACTCCTGTGGCTTTGCAGGGTATAGCCCCCCTCCTGGCTGCTTTCATGGGCTGGCATTGAGTGCCTGTGGTTTTTCCAGGTGCATCGTGCAAGCTGTTGGTAGATGTAACATTTTGGGGTCTGGAGGACAGTGGCCGTCTTCTCACAACTCCACTAGGGAATGTCCCAGTGGGGACTCTGTGTGGGGGCTCGAACCCCACATTTTCCTTCTGCAATGCCCTAGCAGAGGTTTTCCATGATGGCCCTGCCCCTGCAGCAAACTTCTGCCTGGACATCCAGGTGTTTCCATACATCCTCTGAAATCTAGGCAGAGATTTCCAAACCTAAACTCTTGACTTCTGGCACCTCAGGCCCAACACATAGAAGCTGCCAAGGCTTTTTGGATTGTACCCTCTGAAGCCATGACCTGAGCTGTACCTTGGCCCCTTTTAGCCATGGTTGAAACAACTGGGACACAGGACACCAAGACCCTAGGCTGCACATAGCAGGGGGATCCTGGTCCCGGCCCGCAAAACCTTTTTTTTTTCTCCTAGGCCTCTGGGCCTGGGATCGGAGGGACTGCCATAAAGGTCTCTGACATGTCCTGAATATATTTTCCCCATTGTCTTGGTAATTAACAAATAATAAAATGAAAGAAAGCTTCTTCTTAATATTATGTGCTCAAATTTGTTCCTCTCTTCTATGATATTTAAAAACAATAAAAGTATTTGCTCTTTCTCACACAAATCCAATAACTCCTCATCTCTATATTACTTTGAAATGAACGTTTAAACACTTTTCTCCTTCTCTCTTTAGCTTTGAAAGTACTTCATTCTCACTTCTACCTTATTACTGATTTTGGTAAATTTAAACTCCATTTTCTCTGTTGAGTTAGGAAATCTTCCATTTTCCCTCATCTCCCTTATTTGAAATCAAACCCATTATCCTCTTCACAGTTACACCTTGCTTCTCTTTTGCAACCTCAAGTTTCTTAACTTCCTAAGATATCTCCTTAAAAACAAATATAGAAGTGTCCACTTTGCTCCTTTCTAACTTCTTCTGACCATTAAAGTTGTTTTGACTAACAAATATGTTTGACAGAGGCTGATTTTCATTGAGAGGGATTCGTATAAAAATAATAAGAAAAATATTTTAAACAGGTAGGTTTCAAATTTTATTTCTTGCTCCCATACCACCCAAATACCTACACACGTAAAGGTAGGTAATTAAACGACAAAACCAAACCCAGTGAAAATCTAGACAGTTCTGAATAATTATCTACTACTTCTGAACAGGTAGCATTGACAACAACAAAAAATGCTACCTATTAGTGTTAATAAATACAAACGATGAAATTAAAAAACATGCATAAAAAAACAAAGCAACCAACCTTTTATCTGACTCCGAATTTGAAATTAGAGCCTAAGCAACATTAAAAATCAATATGCAGTGTCTAGAGAAGTATATTCGTCCTGACCCGTCACCAATTATAGAGACGTATACATGTGTGCTATTCAATTATTTCCTGTTAATTCTATTTTTTAAAAATTCTCATGTACTTTAATTTTGAGTCTGTTAAATTCGTATTTATCTAAAGGTATAAAAAAAACTTTGACTACTATTTTTAAATTAAGATTTTATATTTTATTTTCTGTTGGGGGTGATACATGGCCATTAATAATGCTACAATTACTCTTTTTAGATTTAGACAGACAAGATAGAGCCTACACGTCCTGCAAACAAAGACAATTTAAGGAGTACATTTAAAAAAAAATCTGAAATAGATATTTTATTCTTAATCTCAGAAAGAAAAACCAAAGCAACCTCACAACTTAGAATGTTTTGAAAGTAACATATAGTTCATTGGTGTCTTGCTTTAGGTATGTAATAATAAAAGACACAGAACAAACAGAGCCATTTTCTGTTAGAAACTATGAATACGTGTCATTGGCTAGTGTTTTTATTATAATATTTTTATAAAGCTCTAGGTAGAAGAAATTAGCCAAGGTATATCTATTCAAAGCAAACAAATTCATGCATCCGAAATAATTGCATGTAGTGGAGAAAGAGACTACTAAATATCAAATCCAATACTTATTACCATTCCCCACCCTCACCCAAAGAACAAAGGAAGCTCAGAAATAAGGAGAAAGAATGGAAGTTCTACAAAGGAAGGGCTTTTTGCCTGTTTCATTTGTTTAGCTATCCAACTGCAAAGAAAAATGATGCTCATTGAGTAAGTTTGTCCTGGGGATGATAATCCCAGAACTTTGGGAGGCCAAGGTGGGCAGATCACTCGAGGTCAGAAGTTCAAGACCAGCCTGGGCAACATGGGGATACACTGTTTCTACTAAAAATGCAAAAATTAGCTGAGCCTTGTGGTGTACACCTGCAATCCCAGCTACTCAGGAGGCTGAGGCATGAGAATCAATTGAACCTAGGAGGTGGAGGTTACAGTGAGGTGGAATCAGGCCGCTGTACTCCAGCCTGGGTGACAGAGCAAGATTCTGCCTCAAAAAAAAATTTTTTTTTAATGTTTGTCCTTTTTTATTACACATTATGATGAAAATTATTGTAATTTTTCAAACATTTTATTTGAAAAAGTGCAAACTTATGGTAAAGTTACAAAAATTATACAAGGAATACCCACATTCATTTCACTTTAATTCAATGACATTTAACATTTTCCCATATTTGCTGTATCTTCATTATTAAATGTACAAACCTTCTATCTCTTAAGCAGGATATCCTCCTGTATAAATACAATATAATGATCTCATTCAGAAAATTTAACTCTTACATAGCACTTTATTTAATATGCAATCCATATCCATATTTTCCAAATTCCTCAAATTAACTTTATGATGTTTAATTTTCCTCATCAAGAACCCAATCAAGAATCATAGCTGACATTTAGTTTGCGTGTTTATTTAGTCTTCTTTAACTCACAAAAGTTTCCTAGACGTTAATTAATTTTTAAAATTTTTTGTCTTCTCATTCCATTGCTATTTTCAAAGAATCTGTCTCAGAGGCTTTGCAGAATGTTTTTCAATTCACAGTTGTTTTCTTCTTCATGATTAGGTTCAGGTCAAATACTTACAGTAGGAGTAATATATAGTTGATATTGTATCCTTCACAGTGCACATACATGTCAGGAAGCATGTCAGGAAGATCTCACGTCCTCCTGTATTTAGTGACAGTAAGTTTGATCTCTTGATTAAAAAAGTGTCTGCAAATTTTCTGCTTTGTAAATATACCTTTTTCTTTTTGTAACTAACAAGTAATCTGTAGAGGCAATTATTTCAGATTAGAATATTTTGTTCCCAATCTTTCACATGTTATTAGCATAAATCAATGAATCCTGTCTGAAATCATTGTTTTTACGGTGTTTCAAAATGATGATTTTTTTTCAATTTCTATTATGCTTTCTATATGTATTCGTTGGCACTATTTTGTATAAAAAACTTCATCTTCTGATGTTCCTAATTTATAAACGTTTTTAAGTGTATTTGTGGATTCATAGACTATTTCAATATTTTATGCATTATAACCTATTCTGCAGTTACTCATTTAAGAAATTCTTCAAATTGGCATCTCTTTTAGAAGGGCCGATTAAAATAAGTTTACTCATTGTATGAGCAGTCTGTTCTTACACGGCTAATAAAGACGTACCTATGACTGGATAATTTGTAAAGGAAAGAGGTTTAATTGACGCACAGTTTCACATGGCTGGGGAGGCCTCACAATCATGGCAGAAGGTGAATTAGGAACAAAATACCATCTTACGTGGTGGCAGGAAAGAAGACGTGTGCAGGGGAACTTTCCTTTATAAAATCATCAGATCTCATGAGACTTATTCACTATCATGAGAACAGCATGGGAAAGACCCACTCCCATGATTCAATTACCTGCCATCAGATTCCTCCCACTGTTTTAGGAAAAAAAATGGGTCCTTGTCACAGGACCAGAAAAAGTTAGAAACACAGACATTTTGAAGGGTGAGGGGGAATGGAATTTATTGGATGAAAAAAAAAAGTAACTCTCGGCAAAGCAGGATAGAGTCCTGTTAGCAGATTTCCCACCTCACAGATTGAATCCCAAGTCCCCATCCAGGAAGAGGAGAGGCCAGCCTTCTCCCCGCTGCAAACAGCACACACTTCCAAGGCTCCACCCAATCCTCCCGGTGCACAGATGGATGTTACTCAGAAATAATCAGGAAAGGGCTGGCTTCATCCAGGACCAGCAGTCTGGTTCTTCAGCCTTCAGGCTGTTTTAGGCTTGAAGGCAGGGTTTCACTGGGGGACCCTTGGCTGCCTCCCGTCTCTATCATTTCCCCCGCTAAAGAAGTATACCTAACTGCTGTTAGAGTAACGATAAAGACAAAGGCACATCTTAACTGCTTTCTGCTGACAGGGGGCACTGTTTGAGGAAAACAGGAGTCAGAGCTCCTTTAGAGGCCTATCGAAGGGTCCTTGGCAAAAGGGGCCCTCATTTGAGGCTCTGGTTGCATGACTGTTTGGCGTTTGATGGCCTGAAGGCGAGAAATAAGCCTGAAGGCGAGGAACAAACCAGGTTATTAGAAAATATGTATCAAAGCAAAATGGGGGTGTGGGTGAGGACAGCTAAAAAATTCTGAGGCCTTTTACCAGTTTGCACAGGGAGAGAGAGAGGCTAAAAGCCCAACTGATAAAAAAAAAAACCTTTTACCCTTTAGCCAGAATGTCAGGCTTCTGGGTTCCCTTCCCCTGAGCCCAATCCTAAGCCAACCAGTTTAAAGTTTGGGAAATTAACTCTCCCCAGTTTGGAGAATGCATCTGGGGGAGGTGTCCTGTCCCATAGTAAAGAAACACAATTACCTAACTGTGAAGAGAAAACGGAGGAGGAAAATGAAAAAAGAAGGGTCTTTTTTTTCAAAAGGGTCCCAGGGGCTAGGGATGCATTTGAAAGGGGTACAGATGGCCGGGCTCACTGGCTCCTGCCAGTAATCCCACTGCTTTGGGAGGCTGAGGCTAGAGGATCACCTGAGATCAGGAGTTTAAGACCAGCCTGGCTAACATAGTGAAGCCCGTCTCAACTAAAGATACTAACATTAGCCAGGCATGGTGGCATGCATCTGTAATCCCAGCTACTCAGGAGGCTAAGGCAGGAGAATCACTGGAACCTGGAAGGTAAAGAGCCAAGATCACGCCATTGTACTCCAGCCTGGGCAATAAGAGCAAAACTCTATCTAAAAAAAAAAAAAAGGAGGTATAGACTGATGATGAATGGCTACTCATCTACAAAAAGGAGAGAAGGCATCCCTGGTTTCTTTCTCTTCCCAGCAAATACTTGGGGTATGTGAAGGAGGGAAAGTGAGTCATTCCTCTTCTTTTTTCCCTCTTTGTATCCCCAAGTCCCAGAGACAACAGGGTGGGTGTCAAAGCAGTCTTCATCTATGTTAACAGGGGGGCCTGGGAGTGGGAGTATTCCCTTTTACCTTGTACATCCTATCTCCCCTGCTGTCAGTAGCCTTTGGATTCTCCAGACCTCATTTATAACATGGATACTAGCATGACCTTTATTCATGAAATAGGAAGCTTGGCTTATTCAGCAGGAATCAGTCACACTCACCTGCACTGTACCTTTTAACTTCCATTATCATCTGCATCTAGATCCTTTAGATCTAGTTCCCCCTCCACCCTCACCCTGCCCTGCACCCAAGGGCTTTGACCCAAAGCTTAGAAATGAGTTTGCGACAAAAATGTATCTTGGGGGTTTGCGTGGATTCCTTATTATAAGCCAAAAGCTAAGGTGGAACTGTGGAGTTCAGTCCACCTCCAACAAGGAAAAGGGTGTCTTATGACATGCCCAGATAACTGGTGGCTATAGTTATCTTTGCTAAGATTTGGGTGCATGGGGCTTGGTTTTGGTTAGCTTCCTTGGTCTTACTTTCCCCAAAAGGAAACCTCTAGGTGATGGGCATTCTATTTATTTCCATCACCTAACAGGATTTGCAGGCTAATTACTCAGAACTAAAATGTTGATCCAGATTTTTACATTACCCATCCCTTTTTTTCCTTCTGAGCTGTAGTTAGAGTTCGCTGGTTGATTCACAGGAACAAGCAGGGTTACTTTAAAATGTAGGCAAAAACTTAAAAACAACTGATGAGTCTAGAATTTAATAACAAATGTATAAGTTTTGAAACATAATTTCTCTCTACCCAGTCCGCAATTTGTTAAAAAAAAAAATCATGATAGGACTGAGTTGTCTGTAAAATAGACTACTTGCATGAAGTGCAGAAAGAATAGCTATTTCTATATAGGCCTTTTACACTGGCTTTGATGGAAATCTATTCTACAAGGAATCTCAGGTAAGATTTTTTAAAGCCAAGCCCAGCCCTCAATTTGAAGGCTCAAATACCTGTAAGTTGGGTAATCCTCATCTCTTAAGTTCCCAAGATAAATTTTGAGCTTCTGGGCCTGTTAGAAAGGAACATTCTTTACTAACCACAGATCAGAAACCCCATAGAGGGACTGTGTAGACAAGGGTATGAGGCCAGTTTTCCCAAGAATCTTTTATTGACTCTGCAAGTTGAGCCTGACTCCTTAAAAGGAAGCATACTCTTCCAGTCAAAGCCTTAGTAAAACAAACATTTTCTCCAATTGCATCTTCTTGCAAAAGAAAATGGATTGTTATTGCACTGATGCAAACATCTGTGTTTCCATAAGTTAAGAATACTCACAACTAGTTTCCAAATTCTGGAGAAGCAAAGCAGAGAGAGAGAGAGAGACAAACATGCTCTGTATTCTGTTAACAGGAGTATACCTTACTCAATTATTGAAGGTCATAAATAGTTCAAAATAAGTTTCCTTGACTCTGAAAAAAAAAAAAAAACCACGAGGATCAGCAATACTCCAAGTAAAAATCGAAAAGATTGCCTCAGCTTTTTATGAATTAGTCCATTTAATTAACTCTTGTTTTACTTGATATTCGTGAACATTTTAGTTCTTTATGAGTCTTGTACGTTTTCCCTTTATTCCAAAGTTATCAGAAATGTGTATTTGAGAGCACTTGTCAGAGTTCTACAGTTTATTATAAACCATCTTTTAAAAAGGATTAAAACAAGACAATTGTCTGTGAATAACAAAATGTCCAGGGTAGTTACAATTAGAAACACAATTGATAAAGAATCTTGGTTATTTCTGTTATTTACAATTATTTAACACAAAAACCTTAATTATGATAGCATATACTCAGACATTAGAATTTTTTAAATCCCATACAATTTTGGAACATATATTAGTATTATTTATCAAAATATAACCTAAAGAATATTGAACACTATTTTGGCAATCTCATATACCTAAATATGCCAGATAATACTGTTTACCCCTCCTTTGGATACTCCAGGGGCTCTCTGAAGCATCCAAAAGCCAGGTATCAGGAAAGACAATTATGAAACTGAAGTTTGATTTTCAGAAGGCTGTTAAATGTGTTAGAGGGTTAAAACATTTGATGTTATGAAATAGAATTCCAGATTACTGTAAGTTATTTATTTTGCCAAAACGATGATTCAGAAATTTAAAAAGCAAAAAGCCTTTTATAACCTTTACAATTTTTACCAAAGAGCAGATTATTCCCTTAAGAGAACCTTGTTGTACTTTTATTTTAATGCTCAATTTACAGGAAAACCACATAATATCCTTTTGAATTTAGTTGGTATGTCCACACAAGGAATTTCTGTAGGATTAATTTGTACAATCCTTTTACAATTTGTTTGGACTTTTCACTTTATCTTATCAAATTCAAACAATCTTTTAAATCTAGGCAAGAACTTACATTTCCACCTCTTCTTATAATCTTTTACTAAAAACACATTCTACTATTCTTACACAGCTTGCATGTAAATCTATTTTCAGTAGTTTCAATTACATGTTATAATGGTTACTCCTAGCAATTTTTAACTTTAATGTAAAACTTGGTAAGTTGTTTTAATTATGTGCTAGGTGCAGCCAAGGTTGGACTTCTTCTAGCACAATTAAGGGTATGTTTAGTTCTATATGTCCGCAACCCTTACCAGTTATGGAGCAGGTAAGACAAATAGCTCTCAAAACCCAAAAAGCAGTTTATGTTCTTAAAACATTTAGCAAACCTAGCACTTGACCTGCATAGTTTAGTTTACCTATTTATATTTTGATGACATCTGCATTTTACCAATAATCTTATAAGCTGTTTTTATTTTTTGAAGATAGAAGTCATATGAACTGAAAGGTACCACAGCTTTTATTTTCCTTTTTAAAAAAAATTTGATGCAAGCACTTATCTTCCTATAGGCCAGTTAATAAGAGCTATATTCTAATAGACATTACACACACAACACATGTATAACTACACAGACATGAAGAAGAAAACCCAGGAGCCATACAATTTTTCATTTGCCAACCTCCTATTTGGATTATTGATCCCTTTAAAAGACAGCGCTAGGAAAACATGCAACTTTTAAGGCCTAATAGACAAGTTTGACTGGGAGGAAAAACCTGTTTTGAGAGGGTTCTAACCACTTTTAATTCCTGGGGTTCCATGAGGAAGACAGAGGCCTTTCCCCTCTCATACGTGCAATAAAATTGGCAAAGCAAAATGGAGAGAGAAAAATATAGTCAACTGAGAAAAAGCCCTTTTTCTGCAAAGCAAGATCCCAGAAGAGAAAAATAATAATAATAAAGGACTTTTAAGTATACCTATAACTTGGATATTCACCTTTAATTAAGCTGAGCACTCCTTAAGAAAATCCTTTTAAATCCCCTATTACCTGACTTCAGCCATTCCAAGAAGACAATTTTGGGGCTTTCAAACTTTACTAAAGCCTCAGTGAAAGGAAAATCCAAGGTGGTTCATGGAGGGGAAGAGAATCAACAAATAGCAAAGATACAGATAACAAACCAGAAAGGACTCATTTGCTAAGCTGGGATTGAACCCCGGTTGTGCAGAGGCCAAACAAAGCATTGCCATGGGGTTACAGGTCACACACCCAAGACCACAAAGATGGAGGCCTGCAGCAAAGTTCACTGCTGACCATACAGAGAGTTATGTAAAGGCCAGGAGTGGTGGCTCACACCTATAATCCCAGCATTTTGGGAGACTGAGGCGGGTGGATCACTTGAGGTCAGGAGTTCGAGACCAGCCTGACCAACATGGTGAAATCCCATCCAACTAAAAATACAAAAAACAAAACAAAAAAAAAATATATATATATATATATAGAGAGAGAGAGAGAGAGAGAGAGAGACAGGGGGGCTCATGTCTGTAATCCCAGCTATTCTGGAGACTGAGGCAGGATGATCATTTGAGCCAGGGAGGCAGAAGTTGGCAGTGAGCCTAGATTGTGCCACTGCATTCCAGCCTGGGTGACAGAGTGAGACTCAATCTCAAAAAAAAAAAAAGGAAGTCAGGTAAAGCACACCAGATTGGCTACAGCTTAAAACGAACCTCATAAAGAATTTGTAACAATTAAAACTCTACAGAGAATAAAAACGTGACCCCCGTCACTCCTGACCCAGCAATACATCTTCCAAAGAAAAAAAAAAACTGGCTGAAAAGTCAACTCCTGCCCCAGTGGAGAAAAGGGAAAGAGCTTAAATGCTGGGCTGTGCCAACTGCTGACAGGTTGGAGAAAACAAAATATGCCTAGGGAAGAAACTCCTATTCTTTTTTTTGAAAGAAACTCCTATTCTTATGCAAATAAGTTCCTCCATGAGGGAGAGAAACTTAATTGCAGTCAATCAGAGGGGGATCCCTTGGCCAGGGGAGGAGAAGTCTCCAGGGTTGCATAGTGGGGAGCACTGGCCAGCCTGCTGTTGGACACCTTTGGGCCATGCCTCGCAGCCCTGGCTGGGAGGGAGTGGGGAAGCCGCCATTTGTTTGCCCATCCTGAATATTCCTACAGCCATCAGGGTGGGGTGGTGTGCAGTTTCCTCTCCCCTCAGAAGAGGTCCAAGGAAAAAAAGGTTTAGAAGCAAAAGGAAAAAATATTTTTTGGTTTGCATGGTTACCCTTCCTCAAGCCCAATGTTGGTCACCAAAAATGTTGTAGAAAAATACTGGGTTCTTGTCACACAACCAAAAAATGTTAGGCACACAGACACTTTAAAGATGAAGGCGAACAAAATGTATTGGGCAAAAAGGAAAACTAACTCTCCGCAAAGCTGGAGAGAGTCCTGTGAGATGGTTTCTCACCTCACAGATTGAATCCCATGTCTCTACCTAGGAACAGAAGAAGTCATGTTCCTTCCCCCACAAATGGCTTGCATTTTCTGAGGCTGCACCTCATCCTCCCAGTGCACAGCTGGGTATTATTCAGAGTCAGTCAGGCAAGCCCAGGCTTCATCCAGATAGGCAGTCTAGTTTTTCAGCCTTCAGGCTGTTTTAGGCTTGATGGCGGGTTTCACCAGGGAAGCCTTGACTGCCTCCTGTCTCTATCACCACAACATCGGAGTTGCAATTCAAGATAAGATTTAGGTGGGGACACAGCCGAACCATATCATTCTGCCCCTGGCCTCTCCTAAATCTCATGTCTTTACATTTCAAAATCAATCATGCCTTCCCAATAGTCCCCCAGAGTCTTAACTCATTTCAGCATTAACTCAAAAGTCCATATTCCAAAGTTTCAGTCTGAGACAAGGCAAGTCCCTTCTACCTATGAGCCTGTAAGATCAAAAACAAACTAATTACTTCCTAGATACAATAGGGGTACAGGCGTTGGGTATATACTGCTATTCCAAATGGGAGAAATTGGTCAAAATGAATGGGTTACAGGCCCTATGCAAGTCCAAAAGCCAGTAGGGCAGTCAAATCTTAAAGGTCCAAAATGATCTCCTTTGACTCCCGTCTCACATTCAGGTTGTACTGATGCAAGAGGTCAGTTTCCATGGTCTTTGTGTTGCAACCGAGCGAGCGCGAAATCACCACTGAGACAAAGACTAGGCCAAATTACAGGGTCTTTATTGCTGGTGGCTGTGGAGGACTCGCGTCTCTCTAACCCACGGCCCTGAAAGGAGGGTGTTAAGAACTTTTATGCCGATAAACCACCTCTTGGGTGGGGGTAGGGGCGAGGGGCTTTGGACATTCCGAGGGCCAGTGGACTTTGGACATTCTGTAAACTACCTCCTGGGCAGCGGTGAGGGTGAGGGGCTTTGGGCATTCTGAGGGCCAGGGGACTTTGGACATTCCGATTGTTACTTAAGTGGTTCATAGAAGTCAAGATAAGTGTTAGTTTACACATTGTCTTGGTAGGGTGGAAATTGTTAACAAGCCTGGCTATTTCGGCAAAACTGAAAATCCATAGCCTGCAGTACCCTACTGCCCCAAGGAACTCCTGAACTTGGCATTTTGGGGTAGGGGTAGGTATCTGTAGTACTGTTGTAACCGAGCGAGTACAGCATCACCACCAAGGCAAAAGTAAGCCAATTCAGAGGGTCATTTATTGCCAGCGATCACAGAGGACTAGTGTCTCTCCAACCCGTGGCCCCAAGCTCAGGGGGAGCAAGGGTTTTAAGCAGAAAACCCACATCCTGGTGGGGCACGGGGTTCTTTTCTTTTTGCAATCAGCGTTATGCAGAGCAAGCTAGCTATTTTTCACAGAAGCCAAGGTCAGCAGTTATCACAAGGAAAACGGGGCAGCAAGCAGTTATTACAAAGGAAACGGGGCACCAGTTACAACTTATTTTTGGAAAAACCGTTTTTCTTGGTGCTTGCAGGGTGCAGGGTTTAAGATGGCGTTGCTTAGGTTCTAACTCTGGGTCAGCTATGGCACAGTACTGCTTGGACTTGGCTGGGCGCTAGCGCCCAGTTGCCTTTTTCTATGAGATAGCCCAGGTAAGTAACCTTTTGCTGACAGAATTGGGCCTTTTTGGCTGAGACTTGATATCCCAAAGTTTGTAGTGTCAATAGTAATGACTGGGGGGCTTCTCTGCAGGCCTCTTGGGTTCTTGAGGCCAGAAGTAAGTTATTTACATATTGGAGTAGAGTACACTCAGGGAACTTGGCCGGGAATGTGGCAAGATCCTGGCTAAGTGCCTTATTAAATAGGGTGGGAGAGTTTTTGAATCCCTGAGGCAGCCAAGTTTATGTGAGTTGCCCCGAGACCCCAGTGTCCAGGTCTGTCCACTCAAAGGTGAATGTGGGTCTGCTGATTGGGGCCAGTGGGATGCAAAAGAATGCATCCTTGAGGTCAGTATAGTAATGGTGGTTTGGATTCAGGAAGCTTAGGAGGGTATATGGATTTGGGACCGCAGGGTGGACAGTTTTTACTTTTTTATTTACTTCTCTTAAATCTTGTACTGGCTGGTAATTCTTTGTGCCAGGTTTTAGAACAGGGAGCAGAGGGGTGTTTCAGGGTGACTTACAGGTGGTGAGAATTCCTCCTTCCAGGAGTCTTGTTATGCGCAGAGCAATTCCCCACCTGGCTTCCTGACTCAATGGGTATTGCTGTACCTGGACCAGAGCTGCCGTTGCCAAGAGTTGGACCCCAACCAGGGTACGGTGTTCTGCGAGACCTGGTGGATTGGTTTCAGCCCACACTTCGGGTACACTCTCCTGGAATTGGCAGAGGAGGCTTGACGTTGATGCCTGATTTGTTTCTGGTGATAAAGCTTCCTGCAAGAGATACTTGTCTGACAGAGCACAGGTGATGAGGATTTGCTGAGGTGCTTTTGATACCGAAGGCAAAGGAGGGAGAGAGAGGCAGGCCTGATTTTTGCAGGAGATGGTTGCTCGGAGTTTGTGAAGCAGGTCCTGCCCTAATAGCGGGTAAGGGCATTCTGGAAGAACTAAGAAGGAGTGGGTAACGGTGCCATTTCCTAAGTTAACGACTTGATTTGTGGTCCATGAACTTGTTGTGGTTTTTCCTGTGGCCCTCTGGGTGACTGTTTTCCTGCTGGATAGTTGTCCCATAGGCTGAGTAAGGACTGAGTGGGTCACCCTGCTGTTCACTAAAAGACTGATAAGTTTGCCCCCAATCTTTAAAGTAACCCTGGGCTCCTGGGGGCTTAACAAATAAGAGCCCTGGCCCTGTCAATCCTGACCTTTGAAATTGAGGGTAGCCCTCGGTGGCTTTTCCTGAGCAGTTACTTGTTTTTTTCTCTCGGGGCACTCATTTTTTTAATGTCCCTCTTGTTTACAGTACATATATTGATTTCTTCCTAACGGGGTCCAGGGACCCCGGGGGCCCTTTTGCAAGGCCCCCTGCCCTCATGGGATGACTGTGTTTCCTGAAGGGCTGCTATTACTGCCTTAGTAACTTTTTTTGCCGTGTGGCTCCAGGAGTATCCCCGTTATGAAAAACCTTCTGGGCAGTTTCCAGCAGTTGGATCAAATTCATTCCCTGGAATCCATCTAGTTTTTGTAAGTTTTTCCTGATATCTGGGGCTGACTGGGAGACAAAGGCCCAGTTAATGGCCCGTTGATTTTCCGGGGCCTCAGGGTCTGTAGGAGTATAGGTACGGTCCACCTTTTGTAGGCATTCCAGGAAAGCAGCCGGCGACTCCTGCGGACTCTGAGTCACTCTTCCTACCTTGGAGAGGTTGATGGGCCTTCTTGCCACCCCCCTAAGCCCTGCTAAAAGATACTGGTGAAAAGTGTTCAGAGCCTGGTGACCCCCCCGAGGTATTGGGGTCCCATTGGGGTTGGGTAGAGGTTCTCTTCTACAGTTCCTCCCCCTGGACCTGTGATGGCTTTCAAGGCTTCCTGTCTAATTCTACCTCTTTCCTCTGTGGTGAACAGAATCAGTAGTAATTGTTGGCAGTCATCCCAAGTGGGGCGATGAGTCTGGAGTACAGATTCCAAGAGCCCTGTCAAAGCCTGGGGCTTCTCAGAGAACGGGGGATGTTGAGCTTTCTGACAGAACTTACTCCATTTTAAAACCCCGCTGCCACCTCAAGTTTCCCAGCCTCCCAGCACGACCCTCTCCTGGGAAACTTTCCATCTCAGCAGGTCCCTAACCCTCCCCCTCCCGCCATCTTAGCAGTTCCCCAGCACGAACCCCTCCTGGGAACTATCAAACTCAGCGATTCCCCAGCCCCTCCCCTCCTGCACAGCCCCTCACACTGGATGCATCTGCTGACTTGCAGGCTATAAAAATCCCTTTTGCCACGCCACGGGTGCTGCGCACCAATTTTGGGAGCAGCTCAGCAGCTTTTCCCTTGCTTTTAATAAAGCTTGTTCCGGCACCTGGTGTTTCGGCCCTCTTTGTAATTTCTGTTACCTTCCAGTTATATAAGTCACTTGACAAGAGGGTGATATGAACAAAGAAAGGGCGACCCCAATTGTCTTCTCCCATTGGGGGCGCCTCTCGGAGAGGAAGGACCGCTGGTGGGTGTGGAGCCCTGCTGTGGGTGTGCAGGGGGACAAGGTTGGTTACTGGTGCTGTCCGGGTGGGGGAAGGGGATGGTGAGGCCCTGGTTCAGAGGGCCTTGAGTAGGGTGGAGGTAATTCCTCGTCTTCTGCTGGGGAGGGAAGTATGGCTGGCACAGAAGGGGCTCCTTTAGGGCCTGCCAGCACTTGTAGCCCAGCTTGTTTTATGCAGCATTTAAGCCATGAAGGGGGGCTGTTGAACTAAGCCTAGCCACTAGTTAATGTATGGAAGCTGATCTGGGTGCCCAGGGGAACCTGTTACTACATTCCATACAGCCTGGGTTACTTTGGGATTATATGTCCTGGTATCTGGCCACCCCACCCCAAACGATGGCCACTCCAAATTTACACAGGGTGTGGAGTTTTTTCAGGGTTAGTTTTACCCCATATTGGCCTGAAAATCCAGCCTTGAAATTGGCCATCATGCACTGGAGTGGGGTGCAGGGCTGGGAACAAGATGATCCTATCTGTTTTCTTTTTTTAATCTACCACTTGCTACCCGGACCTGTTTGCTTTTACAGTACTGTCAGTTCTGGAAAGCGTTGTACTTGTGCCTTGCCCCTTCCAGCACCAGTTTTAAGTGTGCCTCTGTAGCAAGGTTTTATAAGGAGGGAGCAACACGCTTGATAGGCCTATCCCTGGCTCGAGGTAAGGAGATGGGTGGAAGTGGCCAGGGGTGTGGGTTGATGTTACCTGCGTTGGACCACAGCAGTGAATGGTAAGCTTTTAGGAGATTAAAAAACCCACTTTGGTAGGATCTTTCCTTAGATGTGCCCTGGTGGAGTCCAAGGGTTTAGGGAAGGTTGGAAACTGACAAAACAAATGAACAAATGGGCCGGCAAATTAACTGGGTGTGAATTTTGAATTCACCACAGCTCATAGAGATTACAAAACCTTTTCCAGTGACTTCTCACGGTAGGCTTGCCTAGTCAGAGATTAATGACCGCATCCGTTCTCCTGACCTAGACTCCTGATGGACTGGCCCCCCTCCCCGATTTCTAGACCTGACTTACCTCCAGAGGTTCCTGGGACCCTGAGGAATTTCAGGTGAATGTTGGCAGGGCAGTCGCCTGTCTGCCACGGGGCCGGAACTCTGGGGCCCTGGAACGTCTCAGAGGGTGCCTCCCCTAGAGATCCCCGAGATGGGGGTGGCTGCTCAGGCGAGACTCCAGGGATTTTGTCTGAGTGGTGATGGAAAAATCTCACTGGGGGCCTCCAAATGTTGTAAGAAAGCCAGCGTGAAATTACCACTGAGACAAACACTAGGCCAAATTACAGGGTCTTTATTGCCAGTGGCCATGGAGGACTTGCGTCTCTCTAACCCGCAGTCCCGAAATGAGGGTGTTAAGACCTTTTATGCCTGTAAACCACCTCCTGGGCAGGGGTAGGTGTGAGGGGCTTTGGACATTCTGTAAACTACCTCCTGGGTGGAGGTAAGGGTGGGGGGCTTCAGATGTTCCTAGGGCCAGGGGACTTTGGACATTCCAACTGTTACTTAAGTGGTTCACATAAGTCAAGATAAGCGTTAGTTCACACATTGCCTGGGTAGGGTGGAAATTACAGACCTTAGTTAATTATTACAAGTCGCAGGGGCCAAGATGACATGGGTTTGGACTGCTTGCCTGTCACATTAGGGTTACAGAGAGCAGTTTCAACAGAAAGCCAAGATGTGGTTGAGGTATGCAGTTTTATGGGGCATTTACCATGTCACATTTGGGCAGCTCTGCCCCTGTGGCTTTTCAGGGTACAGTCCCCTTCCTGGCTGCTTTTCCAGGCTGACAGTGAGCGTCTGCAGCTTTTTCAGGTACACAATGCAAGCTCTCAGTGGATCTACCATTCAGGGGTCTGGAGAATGTTGGTTCTTTTCTCACAGCTCCACTAGGCAATACTCCAGTGGGGACTCTATGGGAGCTGGCACCCCACATTTCTCTTCTGCACTGCCCTAGCAGAGGTTCTCCATGAGAGCTCTGCTCCTGCAGCACACCTCTGCCTGGATATCCAGGTATTTCCATACATCCTCTGAAATGTAGCCGGAAGTTCCCAAGCCTCAATTCTCGATTTCTGTGCACCCACTGGCTCAACACCATGTGTAAGCTTCCAAGGTTTGGGGATTGCGTTCACTGAAGCAACAGCTCGAGCTCTAAGTTAGCCCCCTCTAGCCACAGCTGGGATGCAGGGCACAAAGTCCTGAGACTGCACAAACCAGCAAGGCCCTGGGCCTGGCCCATGAAGCCATTTATTCCTCCTAGATCTCCCTACTTGTGATGGGAGAGGCTGCCGTGAAGACCTCTGACATACCATGGAGCCATTTTTCCTATTATCTTGGCAATTAACATTTGACTCCTTGTTACTTACATAAATGTCTGCAGCCCACTTGAATTTCTCCTCAGAAAATGGGTTTTTCTTTTCTATAGCATCATCAGGCTGCAAATTTTCTGAACTTTTATGCTCTGCTTCCCTTTTAAATATAAGTTCAAAGTCCAAACCATATTGTTATGAATACATAAAACTGAATACTTTTAATAGTACCCAAATCACCTCTTGAACGCTTTGTTCCTTAGAAATATTTCTTCCACCAGATACCATAAATCATCTCTCTCAGGTTAAAATTTCCACAGATCTCCAGGGCAGGTGGCATCCCTCAATGCCACCAATCTCTTTGCTAAAACATAGGAAGAGTCACCTTTGCTTCAGTTTCCAACAAGGTCCTCATGCCCATCTGAGACCACTTCATCTTGGACTTTATTGTCCATATCACTATCAGCATTTTGGTCAAAGCAATTTAACAATTCTCTAGAATGTTCAAAACTTTCCCACATCTTCCTGTCTTCTTCTGACCCCTCCAAACTTTTCCAACCTCTGCCTGTTAACCAGTTCCAAAGTCGCCTCCACATTTTGGGTATCTTTACCACAGCACCTCACTCTACCAGTACCAATTTACTGTATTAGTCTGTTCTCACACTGTTAATAATGACATACTCAAGACTAGGTAATTTATGAAGGAAAGAGGTTTAATGGACTCACAGTCCCACGTGGCGGGGGAGGCCTTACAATCATGGAAGAAGGTGAATGAAGAACAAAGTCCCATCTTATATGGCAGCAGGGAAGAGGAGGTGTGCAAGGGAACTCCCCTTTATAAAACCATCAGATCTCATGATACTTATTCACTATCATGAGAACAGCATGGGAAAGGCCTGTCCCCATGATTTGTACCTCTTACCGGCTCCTTCCCACAACGTGTGGGAATCAGAGGTGCTACAATTCAAGATGAGATTTGGGTGGGGATCACTAATTTTCCACAATTATCTATTAAAAGTAAGGAATGGAAAATATGTTTTAGAAGAAAAAAGATTGATAATTTGATAATTCAAACTTGTAATGCTTTAGAATTGGATTTCCTTATTTAAAGCACCAACATATTTAGCTATAGAAAAGAAGATAGGTTTCCTGATCATTCTAGCTCTCAATAATTTGAGTGGTTATGAAGAGAGAGTTAAGGCAACATATAGAAATACTAGCTTCTGGATATTCCTTTTAAACAACAATTTACTTATATTTGTTTTATCTTTTTTTTTATATCAGATATATGAAACTCCTAAACTTCTTAGGTCAAAACAGAAGTGAATCACATACTTCCTATTTTTTTATTCCATCTTTTGTACATGTCCATTTTGAACTTGTCCATTTCTTCTGGTTTTTACTTTCATTTACTGATTGAATGAAATGCTCATCCTTAGATCTTTAAATATAGGAAGCAACTTTTTTTTTTTTAAACCATATGCATGGGAGTAATACACATAGGAAAATATTACATGCCTGTGACATCATTATCAACAAACATTTATTAAATGTGCCATGGATATATCCTAATCATTTGTACTTTTTTAAAAGCCCGTAGCTAGCGGGTGTGCTCAGGCATTTGAAAATGAAAGGCTTTCAAGAACCTGTTGATGAGTTTCTTATTCCAGTTCTCCAGTTTCTTGGTCAGTTACTGGCTCAGTTTGTAGGAAGTTTCTGCTTGTCACTCAGCCTCAGCCACAACATTAGAGGCAAAGCTTCAGTTTAAAACAACTCCATGGTCTGCTATAAAGTATTGAAAGTATTCCTATTATTGGTCGAGACAAGGGGAAGGACTCCACTAATGTTTAACTTGTAGGGCCATTAGATTGCCAAATTATTTGTCCACACAGTACATGATTTCATGGGTCAAGGTGACTTGGACAAGGTTTCTCCAAATATTCTCCCTGCAGTTTTATGTTTCTATCTGATTTCTAAACTCTGATCTCTTATCTCTGTGTACTAGAACATTAGTACTGTTACAAAAATATTGCTTTGTCATTATTTCCATAACTTTGGGCACTATTCTAATAGAGGGTTATTAGTTGCGTGGTTAATGCATTTTCTAAAAAACAGAGCAAAATAAAAAATAACTCAAAGATAGCAAGATAAAAAATAGAAGATTGAAAAGGTACAAATCCTGGGTAATAATATAATATAAACGATTAACAATTTTTTCTCATGTAGATTTTATACACTATAGTAAAATAGTATTTCCCAAAATTCATGTCCATCCAGAACTTTAAATTATGACCTTATTTGGAAATAGGATCTTTATAGTTGCAATTATTTAAAGATATCAAGATCCTGCAAATAGTTAGTGTTTCCCAAGATCCTGCAAATAGTTAGTGTTTCCCAAGATCCATGTCCATCTAGAATTTCAGAATGTGACCTTATTTGGAAATAAAATTGTTATAAATATAATTATTTAAGGATCTCAAGACCCTGGACTTAATGTGGTTCCTAAATCCAATAACTGGTGTCTTCATAAGAGATCAAAACAGAGAAGGAGATTTGGACACAGAAAAGTACAGAAAGGAAAGCTGTGTGAAGATAGAGGTGAAGCAGAGGTGAAATTAATGCCACTGCATGCTCAGGAAGACTAAAAGCTACCGGAAGCTGGAAAGGTCAATGAACATAGCGATCCACTATGTCAAATGCTGCTTATGGGTCAAGCACAATGAGACCTGTATATTGACCGCTGGTTTTAGCAATGTGGCAGTGTTTGTTGTAGAGGCAAATAACAGACCACTGTCTTGAGGAGATTTACTACTAAGCAAAACAATAAAATGGTGCTGACATGGAAAATGTAACCAATAAAAGTTTTTTCATAAATTAGAGAAATAATACATATTTATAAGTTTATAAGTATAAACGCCCTAAAAGGGGAATATGTGGGAGGAAGAGGGCTATTTGTTGGAGCAAAATTCTTCAGGAGTTTGATGAATCATAATGTAATTCCCAAATAGAGAGTTTGGCATAGATAGTTCATTTGTGATATGAGCAGAGGAATTTAGATTATATGGGAATACATACTAGGAGGCTATAGAAATCTAAATGGTAATATTCCTCTGATTATTTGAAATTTCTTAGGGTAAAAGACATCAAAGTTATCAACTGAAAGTAGAAATAGAGGTTGGAGAGAGAGGCTAAGGTGTGAAAATTCAATGGTCTAGTAGGCCAGGTGCAGTGGCTCACGCCTGTAATCCCAGCAGTTTGGGAGGCCAAGATGGTTGGCTTACTTGAGTCCACAAGTTTGAGACTAGCCTGGCCAACATGGTCAAACCCCACCTCTACTAAAAATACAAAAATTAGCTGCACGTGTTGCAGGCGGAGGCACAAGAATCACTTGAACCTGGGAGGCAGAGATTGCAGTGACCCGTGATTGTGCCACTGTACTCCAGACTGTGTGACAGAACGAGATGAGACGCTGTCTCGAAATGTATCAAGTGATCTAGCAATGTGGAGAGTCCACTTGACATTCATGGTTATGATTTACAAGGGAACCTAGAAGGTTTGGTTTTGAATTTTTGTTTATTTGCTTTTTCTCCAGCCACATTCAGTTGCCAGAGGGCAGGCACAGAGTCAGCGGAGAGTGCAAGTTAGCCAGGATAGAATTTTGAATCTAGAAGTGTGACAAAGTGAGAGAGAACAAGGGAACTGAGAGTAAATGCCAAAGAGTGACTGCGATCACTAATCATTAATCACCAAATGCAGCAAGGTGAGAATGGGGCAAGCACATGCAAGGGGTGAGGGACAGAGAAAAGTTAGTTAGTTCAGTGCAACACTAGAGATCCCAGAAATATTGCTGAGGTCAAGATGGTAAGACAAGCGAGCTGTAAACAGAAAGGTAGTGGGCAGAAAATGGTATGCAGGAAATTAAATTATGAATAGTGACCGTTATTTGTTGTAGAAAGGTCCAGACAAGACCCATCCAGTAGAAATATAGTATGAGGCACATACATAATTTTGGATTTTCTTGTTGATTTAAAAATGTAGAAAGAAATACATGCAATTTTATTTTTTATTTTTAATTTATGTTTTGAGATGGAGTCTCGCTCTGTTGCCCAGGCTGGAGTGCAGTGGCCTGATATGGGCTTACTGCAAACTCCACCTGCCAGCAGAGCAATTCCCCTCCCTCAGCATCCCAAGTAGCTGGGGCTACAGATGCACGCTGCCACACCTGGCTCATTTTTTGTATTTTAGTAGAGATGGGTTTCACCTTGTTGCCCAGGCTGGTTGTGTACTCCCGAGCTCAGGCAATCCACCCGCCTCAGTCTCCCAAAGTGCTGAGATGACAGGTGTGAGCCACCATGCCTGGCTTATTTTTTTATTTTTATTTTTTTGAGACAGAGTCTCGCTCTGTAGCCCAGGCTGGGTTGCAGTGGTGCGATCGTGGCTCACTGACACCTCCACCTCCGGGTCCAAGCGATTCTCTTGTCTCAGCCTCCCGAGTAGCTGGGACTACAGATGCGTAGCACCATGCCTGGCTATTGTTTGCATTTTTCATAGAGATGTGGTTTCACCATATTGGCCAGGCTGTTCTCGAAATCCTGAACTCAGGTGATCTGTCCTCCTCTGCCTCCCAAAGTGGTCAGATTACAGGCGTGAGCCACCACACCTGGAGGTAAAATTTAATTTTAATAATAGATCTCATTTGGCCAAACACATACAAATATTATTTCAACTTGTAATCTAATCAACATAAGAATTGCTCAGGACCTAGTTTCTATCCTGTTTTAGTGCTTGCTCTTTGAAATCCGGTATATATTTTACATTCACATCTCGATATGAACCAGCCACATTTCATGTGCTCAATAGCCACCTGCGGCTAGTGGCTGTGGCATTGGTGATGCAGGTCTAGGTAATGACTGCAGAAGTGTTTCACTGAGACAGAGCCACGTTCAAGACCCTCAGGGGAGGAGGGGAGTTCAAAGAACTGAATGGCCAGGCTATTGGTATGTTCATCCTTATGTGTGTTGCAGATTTCAAGAACTAATGGGTAGAAGTTTTAAAGAGAATGGCTGTAAGCAGGTAGGTTAAATCATTGAGAAATGTGGAGGGTGATGCTGGAGTCGATAGGTAACAGTGACAATGAGCAGTGATGAGGTTTTTAGGAAGAAAAGGAGAATGGTGTGAAAACAATATTTAGAAGTAAGTAGGATTTTTCACCCACTTCCAGATCCCATGCTACCTGGGTTGGGGGAGACAAAATACCCATCCTTTGAGAAGTCTTCTGTGGGAGTAAGTACACATTTAGTAGAAGGTTTTCAGCAGAGTCGGAAATACCCATTTTTTAAGAGATTCTGCTTTACTTACAGTTTTTGTGTGAGTTTGTTTGTGAGACAGGGTCTTGCTCTGATGCCCAGGCTGGAGTACAAGGGTACAATCTCAGCTCACTGCAACCTTTGCCTCACAGGTTTAAGCTATCCTCCCACCTCAGTCTCCTGAGTAGTGGGGGCGACAGGTACATGCCACCATACCTGGCTATGTTTTGTATTTTGTGAAGAGACAGGGTTATACCATATTTCCTAGGCTGGTCTGGAACTCCTGGACTCAAGTGATCTGTTTGCCTCAGACTCCCAAAGTGCTAGGATTGCAGGTATGAGCTACCATGCTCAGCCTACAGTTCTTAAGGATCAGATTTGGCTGAGACTGAATAAACTGTGTAGTAAGAATTGTCAAATATATGCATATTTACACTTTTCCAGCAGAAATAAGGCTTTATCTAAAATTATATTGAAAATAATTGTTGTTGTAGGTATGGGAAAATTCAAGGAGGATATGAGTAAAGTTAATGATGGGCTATTCCTGGAAGGTGGAATCCTGGTAACTTTCATTTCTTTAAGGAGTGTATTTTTATTTAAATATTTTAAGTATGTATGCATTTTAACAAAAAGTTCTAAGACCAGTTCTTTACTCGAGATCTTTTAACTTGACATAACCTGGCCTCTAAAGAAAACATTAAGTATTTTATAAAATGGCTAAGTGAATGAGGTTGTTTTCTGTGTGTATTTTTAAATATTTAGTCAGATAATGATTACAAAGGACAAATGAAGCAACTAAATAGTTAATAACGATTCTGGGTGTTTACGACATGCAAAGCAAACACAAACCTTTCCCAGGATAAACATGTTTCTCAGGCAGGACACCAAGGCAGGTAGCTAAAAGAAAGCTGAAATCTATTGGTATACACATATTGTATTATTGCTGAGAAATTATTATTGATGCATGAAATGGATTTAACAATCAATGCGAGAACAATGGGTGTTTCTCTTCTATAAAATGAAATCTGTCCCTGGTTGGTGGCAGCAGCTGAAGATTTGTAGGGCATGTGGTTCTTTTGCACCAGCTTTTTTAGCCTAAGATAACTAAAAGCTTTTGCTTAAAATAAGCTACAAGTCCCCCAGGTCAGAAAGATAATTTGAATTAAAAAAAATTAAGAACTGCCATTAAGTTTGAGTTTATTTTTACAGATTTTCTTCTTTGAACATTTTGTGGTGCTCCTACTTACCATTATTATAGTTCGTCAAGTTGATAATATTTTGTCAACTAGTTTGAATGAACTTTAAGAGAATATATTCTTTAAGGAGACAAAACAACTTCATCAGTGGCAAGCAGCATAACAGAGTAGAAAAAGTGCACAGTATTTGAAATCAGATGAGATTTGAATGCTGGCTCTATCATTTACAGACTGTGTAACCAAGTATGCATATTTTCTAAAAGATAGTTTAATTATTTTTTTATCTCATCTTCTTCTCTTGTTCCCCTGGTTCCCCGCTTCTTAGCCCTTTAGAAATGCAAATATAGACTTTTACCCCCATTCGCCGTACACTTTCTACAGGGCAAGTTCATCTAAGTATGTGCTCCAAGAGGGAGCTCTCCTTGAGAGTTAACCCTTGATTTACAAATGGAAGCATGACTGGCACAGAACTCTCACCCACCAGGAGATTGCCTCCAGAGGTAGCAGTCAAAGAGCAAGCCAACTGCTATCTCCTAGCTGCAGGAGATAGGGCAGTTTCTGGCCTATTCCTGGCCGTGAATGCGCCAGCAGTCACTAGCTCCACTGCACAGTAGATAAGGCACCAGAGCTAGCACATGGACCTCCCTCTTGCTCACTTTCTCCTCTTCCTTTCAAAGTGCCTGCTTTTTGCTCTAAAAGCAAAGTAGTATCCTTAGGTGGGAAGTTTGCTTTTCTTCCCTAAGCTAACTTCGGAATAAATCACTTTCTTTATATGAGACATCGCTCTTGTTAATGGGACTCTGCAAGTGGCAAGTGCCTAACCTGTGTTTCAGTTACAACTGTATAACCACGAGAAATCACTCAAATCCTCCAACATGCTGTTTCTCCTTCTGTATAATCAGGACAATAGTGTTTCATAAAGCTGTTGTAAGAATTAAATGAGATAACATGTATCTGTTACATGGTAAGCTTGATACATGTAAGTGATTATTATTTTCGATTAGCCTGTGTTGTCTGGAATAATTCATATACTTTTCTTTTAAAAAGCTGATGCTAATTATAATTATAAGCATAAATTCATAAATTTTATGTGTAGATGTCAGAACTACGTCAATCCTCAAGTCGTGTGCAGTCTTTAGACTTTTATTTGTCATTTACCATCATTAAGAAAATCTTTTACACAATCAAGTCAATCATGGTATATCATTCAGTTAGTCACAAAACCGTATTGTTTATCGTGAAAACAAAGTAAAACCTTGGGACCCCAGATTCACTATGCCAAAGGGCAAAGTTAAGCTAGGAAATTGAGTCATGCAAGAAACTGCCTTTCCCTTTGTTTCAGATAGCTACAGATAGTAACTGTCCTATGTTTACTTTATCTTGCGTAAAGTGCAGATTTACTAAACACAGATAAATACATATTTAACTGTTTCCCTCTACCCTCTTCTTTTCACATACAGTATGTGGATTCAGTAATGTTGTACATGCCGTCTTTCCCCTCCTGCACACTTTTCCCTGTTAAATATTGAAGCCCTCAAAATCCTCTTCAGAAAAGGCATGAAAGAAAAACCACAGTCCTGTGGTTTTGTGTTCCTTTTTCCTGGGCATGTTGACGACACTGGAAAAATAAACCTCTACACTGATTGAGATCTGTCTCAGATACTTTTCAGCTTACACTATCATGACAAGACAAGCTATTGCACTCTCTGGGAGATACAAAACATACACTCTAAATGCAGAGACAAAGTAAACATTTGTCAGATCGTTTTATACATAAATTCTCCTCTGAAATCATAGAAGTTTGATTTCACAGTGGGCTCATGGTGCTATGAGAAGACACCACGAGAAAAAAAGGACTTTAGCCACATCTTGAAGACGTAAGGAAATCGATGGGAGGATATCCACATGATTTTGTACCATATGAAGGCATCTTATGAAGCTGGGTTTCTCACTTGCTGTAGTAAAGAAGACCACACACAATGAACTCAAATTCCCTTTTCTACTAACCTGAAAGACTCCTACTTCTGTTACCAGAAATGGATCCTGATCCAGAACCCAGGAGAGAGTTCTTGGACCTTGTGCAAGAAAGAATTCAGGGTGGCTCTGTAAAGTGAAAACAAGCTTATTAAGAAAGTAAAGCAATAAAGAATGGCTACTCCATAGGCAGAGCAGTGGCATGGGCTGCTCAACTCAGTATAGTTATTTCTTGATTATGTGCTAAACAAGGAGTAGATTATACATGTATTTTTTGAAAAAAAGAGTGAACGATTCCCAGAGCTGAGGGTTCCTCTCCTTTTTAGACCATTCAGGGTAACTTCCTGATGTTGCCATGGCATTTGTAAACTGTCATGGTGCTGGTGGGAGTGTCTTTTAGCATGCTAATGCATTATAATTAGCATATAATGAGCAGTGAGGACAACCAGAAGACACTTTGACACCATCTTAGATTTGGTGTGTTTGGGCCAGCTCCTTTACTACAACCTGTTTTACAACAAGGTCTTTATGACCTGTATCTTGTGCCTTCTACCTCATCCTGTGACTAAGAATGCTAACCTATTGAGAATGCAGCCCAGCAGGTCTCAGCCTTATTTTATCTAGCCCCTATTCAAGATGAGGTCACTCTGGCTCTAACACCTCTGACGGTTCTCCAGTGAAAACTCTAGCCCTCTTTCTCATTGTGCTTCCTGCATGAAAATTACAATACCCAATCACCAATCACTAAGTGTTGCATAATCGTCATGCTTCTCCCTGTATTTTATTTTATTTTACCAGGTTTGCACAGGAAAAGGTAAATTTCCAGATAAGACATCAAGATTCTAATGTGAGTTAGGCAGCGTTTCCGATATCTAGCCGAGGGCTTCTTGAATTGTGTTCTATTTAATACCAATTCATTGATAAATTTCTTTGAATTTTTAAACGTCACCTAAATTTGAGATTCACCATTCACTTTGCCAACTTTGAAGGTTTTAAGAAGCTCTGAAGGACCTAAATCGGCTTGTGTACAGCCAGCCTTTGATTACAGAACCTTTCCTTCTATCACCCCTAATAAATCGATGGCAGAAATTGTGTTTCAGACAACCTCCTAAGATGCTGAGTTAAAACTGCAGCATATTAATAAAACTTCATAGGCAATTTAGGCGCATCATAATTCTCAATCTATTGATGAGAATAGATATTTAGGCACAATCTATTGATTGAGAATTATAATGTGCCTATATATCAATTAATTGAGAATTATGATGTACCTACTTATCAATTGAGATTAGTGTCCAACTCACTCACATTCCAGGTAGTCTCATGTTAGAATGAAGGGATTTTTTTCTTTCCCCTGGCTATGTGTGATATTCCTGAGAACTAGTTTATTTTTATTTTAGTGGGACTGTAGATTATGTACTTATGTAATTTTCTTCTTTGTGTTGGCTGCTGGAAAACTTGGGGCCAAAATTTGTCCCATGTCTAACAACTGTCTTGATTCTTACAGATCATGTTGTAATAATCTCATTCCTGACTTACTAATATTTTACTACATGCATTTTTATTTTTTCCTGTTCTCCCTATCTTTCTGTTTTTAGCTGCATTTTTTTTTCATGTCCATTGAATGTATATTGTACATTTTCTAAAGTTTTTTTTTCTTTTGGAACAGGAAGGTCATAAACAATAATATTTTAACAAACTATCTTCAATGCATTTTGTTTAATGAGCCCACTCTTCTTTTAAAGAAGTTTTGAAACATAAGGGAATGATCATTGCATTGTTGGGGCCATGACACTTTTAAATGGCTTAGTCCCACTTTTACCTCTAATTAGCTCATGCATTTTGGCAATGTTTTGAAATTCTCTGGTCTTCCATTTCCCATCTGTGAATAAGTCAGTTAGAAATAGGCAGCCTCGGTTAAAGATTACACCCCAAGTAGTTTTGGCAGGAGACATAATGCACCTTCTGCCAGCTGAAGAAAAAGAGTAGAATGAGACGGGGCTAACTTCAGTCAGATATGAGGAAGAAACAGGGTGGGGCTAAGATATGTGGGCAACTAGAGTTAGCTTACAATTTGGTTTCCATTTAAATGGATATTATCTTATAGATTTATTTCTTTTCTTTGTTTGGTGGAAGAAGGAAAAATTTTATTTGATCAGAACTGTTTTTAAAAACAGACTCATTCCCAATATCTAAATGAGTAGATAGAAAAAATTCAAAAATGGCATCTATATTCTTCTGTTTTAAATATTTTTTTCTAAAACTAGTGTAAAAAGGGTGGAAAAATTACATGTTGAAAACTGTTTGTTCCCATTCAATGGAAATATTTTTGCATAATTTTGTTTCAGAATTTTAACCAACTGCAATGCACATGCTTATGACAAGAATGCTCTGCTGCAGAAGGTCAGAGCTAATGAGGAGTTCTCCCTCCATCCTCCCAGCCTTGAGAGTGCTTCTGTGTTGGCAAAAGAAAGCTCCATTACATTTCACCAGTGAAACAAGAAGGTAAGCGTTTGTTTATATGCATGTCATCACCCAATACTTCTCTAACTTCTGTTCTAGGCAAATGAGAACACAGGTGAGATTAATAGGTGTATGACTGTTCACACCAAACAAATGCTGGATGTTATCACTGTGTTCTATTGGAACAGATGCTTCAGGATTGTATGAATAGACAAAACAGCTCAAGAAATTGAGACATCACACAGCTCTGTCATTGCAGACCAGCAAGACTCAGAAAAATCTGTGTTAAAACAGTTGTAAACAGTCACACTGTGGCTGATACCTCAGTTTCAACAGAACACTAAATTAGATTTGTACATTTAAATATATCGAACATATGATTTTATTTGTATGTTTTTATAAATTTGCTTTGGAATTAAAATTCTGTAAAAGGTCAAACAGAGAGATGCAGGAGTCAGAAATACCCCTGGGAAAGTTTAATGTCATTCTGCATAAGCAAGGAAGTCACTAGGCCTGGCTACCAGGAAGTGAGACACAGAATGGGCAAATTCAGAATGAGAAAGGAGACACATGTGAGAAGCCTGAGTGGAAATGGGATGCGGATATGGATGCAGAGATGGGGAACAGTGGGTGGGGCAAATGACAGAGTGCTCTTGCGGGAGAGAGGGACAGTCCAGAAGATGCCGGCAGATGGGAGGCCCTGAACTCCACCAATCCGATTTCTCAGGCTTTGCCAAAAGCCACAGCAGGTGCAAGTCAGCATGCTCATTGGAGATCAGTCCAGGGGCCTGTGCAGGGCGCGGCGAGGGAAGCGTCCATCTCTGCCGCATTCACACCTGAGTGATTGTAGTGCCTCTGCAGGCGATTCAGTTCCAACCTGAACGTCTGCTGCCAGCCCCTCAGCAGCTGAGCGCACCTCTCCCAGGGATCAGGCGCAAGATTGTCTGCTATCCTCATCTGTGCCTGGCTGATTCCTTACCATTTGGGTTCCACTGTGTCTCCCTCTCAGAGGAGCTTTCCCTTCACCTTCCTTCTCTGCTATTCCCCGTCTCACAACCCCGCTATTCCCCGTCTCATAACCCTGCTTTACTTTTTTCAGAGCCCTAATTGTGATCTAAAATCATCTTACTTCCTCATTTGTTCAAAATTTTTTTTTGTAATTTCCCTCTTATCCTGCATGTTAACTTCATGAAAAAGTGGATCTTTTCTGTCCTGCGCATTATTTTAACACTAAGAAGCTACAGTTGTTACAAACAATTACTGCCTGTAACATAGTCATTACATTCAGTGTGCTAAGTGAGTGAATGTTTTCGGTACAAATCTAAATAGCCTTTTATTACAGATAATTTAAATACACAATATTATATTTTAGAACACAATTTTAAAGGATTTTCTGTTACCGGATAGATGATGAACTTTTAACTTCTTAAACTGATGCTGTATTAAAAATACCTAGGAAAAAATAAAACAAATAATATGTAGAAAACACTCATCTCTTCCTTGTTGTTCTATGAGTCTTTAGTTTTCATATTGATTTTAACCTATGAACTTCAGAGGCATTTCTTCCAATTTGACTGTTTAAACAAGCCCCAGTCATAAAGCACATTTGGAACAAGTGAGACTCATTCTTTACAAATGCCTTACTTCCTGTAGACACTAGTGAATTTGGCATATGGGTCAGATTCTGAATATTGCAGTTTTGTCTGTGTAACAAGATACAATTTGAAATCAAAGTCAAATTAACAAATAATTACCATAAAAATGTAATTTTCTTATTATCCAAGGGATAATTAAAGATATTTCTAGATTTACAGCAGTGTAAAACATAGGGCCTTATCTCTGACAAAGAAGAGAATCAGTAAAGGTTTATTATTAAAGTCTAAGTGCTGGGAATTATAAGGCAGCCTGTGTATGAGAAAGAGTAAAGACTTCACAATGAAAGAGCTCTTGGTTTGTACTCTGGCTCTGTCAATTTCTAGCATAGACAGCCTTGGCAGAACTATTTCTCAGAAAGCTAAATACATGACCATGTGGAATACCCTAGCACAGTGTCTGACATGTGGTAGGCATTTTGAAAACATAGTTCTTTATTCTTCTTTTTAAATTGTTTTTCTTTCATTTGGGCAAGTAATTTCATAAATACTGGTCAACTGTTTGGGAGTGGTCAGTTTAATCTCGGATTCATGAGAATTCTAAATGTGCCAGAGAGAAGTAACCACACCTGAACAACTTTTATTGAGGGTGCTCAGCAAAAATTCTTGATTTACTGACATGCCTGTGTGCAAAGATTTGGGTATAAATATAGTACAAGTCATGGCATTTGATGCTTCATGACTTTGAAACAAAATTCATTGACCTTCTTCATTGGCTACCCATGTTTATTCCTTCCCATATTTCTAAATACTATTAATATACTACTTCTCTGCTAGGTACCTAAGCATTTGGATTCATTTTTAACTGGTTGAACAAAGGGTCATGAAAAAATGAGATTTAATTTTGTTGAGAAATGTTTATTGTGTTTTTATTTACCTTATGTGTGTTGGGTGCAGAAGATTTAAAGAGAAGAAACAGTATTTACCCATAAGAAATTATAGCCTAGTAAGTGAATCAGGCACAAAAACCAAATGAGAACAGTTAAATGCAGTAAGTGCTAAGGATTTAAAAAAGAACACAGTCTTGTTGAACCACTGAGGGGAAGAAATTGCTCTTCTTGAGGATATCATGGAAAGCATCCCAGAGAAAGTGCTATTTGAAATGTATCTTAAATAATGAATGAAAGTTGAGGAGGTAGAGGGGTGGAGAGGTCACTCCAAGCATGAAAAGTTTAAAGAAGGTTCCAGGACTTAGTTCCTATGCTCTAGATTTATCACTAGGTGTTTGTGGGGAAGTCATGGGAGATGAGATCTGAAAATTATACAATCTGTACAATCTGCTGTAAGCATGTGAACTCTTGAGTTTTCTGCTAATAAGTTTGGGTAGTATGCAGATTCTGTTGAACAATGAAAGAAATAAATGTATCATACTAGCATTGGAATTTCCTTCCCCCTTCTCTTTTAAAGAACAGATGGTTCTATTTGAGTATTTTTCATTTTTTTCTGACTTGTGAACTACCTTTAATAGTATTTTTAGTATTTAGTACTTATTTTAGTAGTAGTGATATGAATTATATAAAATTATTGCTATTTAACCATTCTGACCTACAAAAGCATCAGTTTCATATGGTTCAAACTGTATATTATGGCAATAATACCTAAACTTTTAAAATCATTGTAATGTTTTTATGTAGTTGATAATAAAATATGCTACTTAGTGTTTTTAAAAATTATGAACACATTATGATTGTATCATAAAGTTTATTTAATATAATTTATACTCTTAAAATAATTGTTAACCCCTTCTTATTTACAAATAGAACACCTTGTTTTTAAAAATATTATTAAATTATATAATGAAAAACATAATTTCTTTTCAAATTTTCAATGACACTATATCATGTTGATCCAGGGAAAAATGAATGTTAACATATTCATATACCATCAATAGTGGACAAAAAGCAGTTTTCATAACCTCATGTCTGAAATTGCTGGAACTTATGTAGAATCTCAATGAAATTGTTTTTGTAAAAATGTTCATGATTTTTAATAAATAAAGAAAAAAATTTTATCTGTGGGCATTTCTCCAAAGTCCGAGATGAGAAAGGGTCTCCTGGTTTCTGGTTCCTTTGTGATGTATTCTATGAGAGGCAGGCCAGTTTTCTTAACTACAAGCCTGTTTAGTGTAACCTTATCTACATACAGTTTCCAAGAGTTTCATTTATTTTTCTCTTGAAAACTAGTCATCCTAAATCCACATAGATAAATGAAATAGTCCCTTCATAGTCCATAATTTCTTCCCTTGAAAATGGTGCCCTGTTTATTTTCCTCTTTTTCTCAAGTCTGCCGTAATTACAACTGAGCAAAAGTTACTTGTTGATGGCTGTTTCTGAGTTTTATCAAAGAGACGTTGAAAACCTCCTACTTGTGTGACTAAATTTAAATCCTAGCTAAGGAATTTTAATTCTGTTCAGACTCCCATCTATGGGAATCAAAGAAAACATCAAAAGAACAAAACAAAGACAAGAAAAAAGCTACTTCACAGAACAAATGGTAATTTATCCTGTCAACTAAGTTTTATTGAATGGCTGCTATGTTTACAGACTCTTCTTGGCTTTGAAAGGAAAAAAATCTGTTTTAAAAAAAATAAATATTCAATTCCTAAATATATTTTATGTCCTGATGAACAAGAGCTCTATGTATTAGATTGGCTTCTCAATGAGAAAGCTTGAGCCTGAGATAAGGATTTGGGGGAAAGGGATTTATTTGGGAGGTGTTCCCAGAAAGAGGTAATGAGGGACTAAGGAAGTTGAGACATGAAAAGAGCCACCAATAAGGATAAATTATTGAGGTCCATGCCAGGAGCAACTGAGGATTGCTCTGGGCTATTTGAAGAAAGGTGCAGAATCCTTTCAGAATTTCCCTACTGAGTCAGCATTTCTGTGTCTGCCACAATCTACCACCGTTGAGTAGGAAAAATAGTTGAAAGTTACATTGGCAGACAGGAAGATGTTGCAGCAATTTTAAGCTGTGAAGGGTAGATGGAAAAAAAGGGTAGATGGAAAAAAAGGGTAGACGGGAAAAAATCTTACGGAAGAGCACATGTGGTGCTTTGTAGAAAGTAATATTGTGATGGCTGAGGGAATGATCTTTATAAATTCCTATCTACATTTAGAATTTAGCTCACTGCAAATTCCTGCTAATTCTCATTGCTCTACCCTCACAGGCTCACTCTTTTCTGTACTCTAACCATAGAAATCATGAGGAAAGACCCAGAGACAAAGGTTTTAGTTATAATGATTTATATCTGATTTTCATATTCTTTTACTATATGTCTGAGGAAAGAAAGTTTATATCGCTTAGCTTTCCAGTACCTTTACTTCTGACATAGATTAGATGGTTTCTAGGGTCTCTTTTAGGCCCAGAATTCGTTATGATTTGCATCTTCTAAACATGCTCATCAATCAGTCTTGCCTCCAGCATCTTCCTTCTCTAAGCCATGTGTGCACAGTTACGTACATAGGGAAGTAGAATGGGTTTAGAACGTTACCGCAGGTCATTGCCTGTACCCATAGAATCTCCTCTCTTAATCTGTTAAATGTCTGAGGTTCTGTCTATTACATTATATTCTTTGAGTTAAAGTATATTTTCAGAAATATACTTTAAAACATAGTAAGTATGAAATATTCAGTATGTAAATAAACTGGGTGCAGTAGATACTATAGTAATAGAAATTTGAAATCTAAGTCTGGGAGCAGTGGCTCATGCCTATAATCCCAGCACTTTGGGAGGCTGAGATGGGAGGATTGCTTGAGGCCAGAAGTTTAAGACCAGCCTAGTCAACATAGCAAGACCCCATCTCTAAAAATAAAAATTAATATAAATTCCAAATATGATTATAAAGAACAGTTACCTAATTAGATTATCATCAGATGGACAAATTGGGTTCCAAGTGGCCAAATTTAAATATTGGCAAGATCATGACCAAAATATAACCAGTAATACATTTGATAATGCTTTCTACTTCAAAAGGTAATAAGAATGTGTGTGTATGGGGGCCTTCCCCTGTAGTTATCCTCATGGATGAAGAAAAGAAGTTATTTTTGGATTAGCTTACAATTTCTCTGATGCCTCAAACTCAACTCTTTCAATGATCAGTTTTTGTGATGTAAAAGCAAATACTGAATTGATGCTACTTAGAAGTGAAATGTCATTTCCTTAAAAATTTTTTTTGTTTCTAAAATATTTTTTCCAATTCATAGAAAAATTTTTCCTCATTTCTTTTACTAGTATGTTGACCAATAAGTGAAGAAACTTCTAAGCTCAAAAGGCTTAAAGAGAGTGGAATACATTATTTAGCATTATTCTTTGTAATCACATACCCAGTTGAACAACTATGTAGAGAAAGAGGGGCTGTTAACCATTCTCTGCTTCCAAACACTCTAAGCCAGGACACAAGGAAAAGCAACAATGACTCCACCCCTGTATCAGGCAAGGCCCATATCCAGTGTGTAGGTAATTTCCAGGATCATTCATAAAAGCCCAAGGGAAATGTGACAGGTATAGCACATAGTTTTGATGATTTTCTAGTTCAATGATAACATGGCATTTTCATGTTGTTTATCCTTCTGTAATAGATATATAATTTATTATTCAGTAATAAAATCAAGATTTTAATGTGGTTCAGGATTTTAAAGATTACCATCAACTAAAACACTTTTTCTTTTGGTGAGGAAGTTGATGTACAGAAGGTAAGTCAGTTTTTCTCATATTACAAAGGTAGTGGTAGAGCCAAGACTAGAAATGAGGTTTCTGACTTCTAATGACTTTGGTTAATTTGAAAAAATTTCATCATGGAAGATGGTGAAATAAAGGCTAAGTGCTGTTCCTGCGTATAGTTCTTAGTGAGTAGCAGTGGTGTGCTAAGGATAAGGCCATGAAGCTTCTATCCTGGCTTAATAGTTCTTGGGGCAATTGTGCTGAGCCTAGATTAATAAATGATGTTTCTAGGAGGAATATTTTTATCACTGATATTGTTAAGAATTATGGGCACATGGCTATTACTGTTTTAAAATTCTATAGGCAATGTATCCTAATGTGGATGACTCCTATTACCATGTCATTGGTATGCCACAGATGAACAGTAAACTGATAATGTACATTTAAATTCCAATACAACGTGTTGGGAGCTTAACTGCTGCTGTTTATTAGATGATATTTAGGTCAGAAGAATCTGATGATTGAATGGAAGTGGCTTTGAGCATGTACCCAGAGTTTGTTATATAGTTAATTTCCCTAGAGGTGTTAAAGTTCAGTTTTTGGTCTATAAATTTTTGCTTTTTACAAGCTCATTGTCTTATGTATCCTAATACTATGCCAAATGCTTTCTTGGGATTGAATAAATGTAATTTTTTTAACTTGGTCTCTATTGATTCATTGGATGTTTGCTACTTTGAATATAAAAGCAGAACTTGGCAAGTCATATGACTCAATTTGGCAGATCACTCACTCTTAGCAAACAAACTGTGTCCAACATAAATCCACTCTAAAGTTGACAGACGTTCAGTTCTCTAACAGTGGAAATGAGAAGGTAGCTAAGAGTATAAGAAGCATGCTGATTGGCTGGTGCAGGGTAAGCAGGATACGTAAAAGGCACCTGTAGAACATCTGGGAAGGTCAATGACAGCATCTGCCTAGAGTCAAACCTTGGTGCTCCAGACAGTGCCTTTTCACCATGAGTGGGTGTCCATTTTTAGGAAATAACTTTGGGTGAGTATTTACCTTTGTTCTGAGTGGGTTTAGGCTCTTAGAAGCATCAAGTGTGAGCATTTTAATTTCTGAATTTAAGGAGCATTGAAAACTGTCATCTTTATTCCTTTGTCTAATAATCTACTCTAAAGAAAATTTGCAATGAGAATTTTAATCATCCATATCATTAGTTAGCTGTGTTTTCTAATGCACTATTTTTCTCTCTTGATTCATTAAATTTGCAGATATGCTTCAAAAAATCTCCCTGTAGAAGGCAGTGAAGAGGACAAATCACAAACTGGTATGAATAGAGCCAGCAAAGAAGGTCTTATCTATGGAAACTACCTGCATGTAAGTGGCAGGGTCCTTACAGGGTTTGGCGTCCATTGCTAGGCACTCAATTCTGCCAAGTGACTTTTTAATGATTTGGTTTCTTGGATTTTTTTTTTCCTCACTCACCAATAGTTTTCTGGACCTAAGGATATCACTCTCCATGAACATTTTTACGTTTTCTACTTTTGTTAGGATAATTCAAGAGACTTATAGGAGAAAATTCATCTCCAGTGGAAGTAAAAGCAGAGAATTCAGAATCTGGGCAGAGGCGTATACATGATAAAATACACTGTGGATAATTTGGAGGCATTGGGCAGCTTGTATAAATAAGACATGATTAATAAATGCAAGCCTAGATAACTGCAAATGCATCTTGAAAAAATTCTCTTTTAAATCTCTTAGAGTAGAAATGTTAAAGGCACACGGATAATTTTCTTGAAATCTTTAACGTATAAAGAGGGATGTTTACAAACAAGGTAATTGGAGATTATTCTGGGCCAAGTTTCAGCCTGGTTCATCTTCTATTTTTTTTTTTTTTGAAGAAGCAAAACGATTAGAGTCTTTGATGGATGAACTAATAAAGAATGTTAAGATGTTCCTTGAATAGGCTTTTCAGGAGACTAAAAGAATGGGAAATGCAGAGTCAGCTCAGCAAGTTTTGAGACTTTCATTATATTCATTTCATTAGAAGGGATATGACTTCTCAAAGAGCATAATAGGATGTATTATGATCCAATCCTACCAAATAGAAATTTTCTGAGAAGAATAAAAATCACAAATTCAATTCACTCTTTATGATGAGATTCATTGTTTAAAAGAAAACAGATTGGTTTCTGAGAATTTGGGGTTTGGAGGTACGCTTTTCATTTTCATATTCTACTTCTTTACTAAAGTTGATAAAAACCAAGTTCTGCAATTTCAGACAGGCTTTTTATTTTTCATTTCAAGTTGGAAAAAGTTTTGAATGCACAAGAACTGCGAAGTGAAATAAAAGGAAATAAAATCCATGATGAACATCTTTTTATTATAATTCACCAAGGTAAGTTGCACAAAGGGTTTGGACAGTAACTATTCCACAGGCATTTCTCATTGATAATGAGGAAAGTTACAATTTTTAAACTAGAAAATGATGAAAGATCATGGAATTAACTCTGTTAGAAATGTTTGAGAATATTTTGCTGCCAGATAAATTCTCGTAGGACCTATATAACGATTTAAATAGCCCTCTTTATGTTACCCCACTGCTAACTGGGTGAAGTAGGACTTTAGCTTTGTTCTTAACTCCAAGGGGACTTTCTGCCTCTTGGAATTTCACAAAGAATTCGCAAGTGAAGATGTTACTGTTTCTCACCTTGGAACACTAAAAAATTATTTTCAAGATTATTGAAATTTATGGGGGATTGACAGAATCCTGTAACAATCTGGTAATAAACAAAAATGTGAATTTTGTCCAAAAATGTATATTTATCCTTTCAAGATTTCTGTAATAATTTCTGGGCAGTGATATTTTTAGCCTACGTGTCCATGACTTTAGAAGTTTAGACGGTCTCTGAATTCTGAAATTATGCTCAAATTTTCATGAATATCATCTTACAGAGGTCTGTGACCCCAAAATATTAGTAACATTGACCCCAAGCTTTTCAGTGCCACTATACTGTCCTCTGAATGACTGGAGCCCAATCACTCCTGCCTGCCAGTGCCCCACATCTAGATGTGTTTCCCTGCCTTATCAATTATTTGTGTTCTTTCTTCAAACGGGTGCTTTCCAAACTGATTGACTAAATTAATAAACTGTTTTGAGTAAAGAAATTAAAAGTAAAAAAATTGGCTTAATGTGTCAGTTCTCCTGTTTTTATATTTATACTTTTATTGGTGGCTTATGCCAACAAAAATTGATGAGAGAAGAATCATTGTATGGTAGCATACATTGGGAATTTCAAAATTGTTTAGAATCTCAATTCTATTTTAAATTGTGTGACTATGGTCAAGTTGCTTAGATCACAGGACTTCCATTTATTCATATGTAAAATGGAGAGAATTGCTGATGCTCTCACTTATAGAATTTCTATGAAGATAAATGAGATAATGTGCATTAAACACTTAGCCCAAGGTATAGCACGTAATAAACATGCAACAAAGAGTAGCTGTCATTATTTTATAAAACAAATGGTAGCTATCATTATTTTATAAAAACACTCTTCTTCTATTCTTTAGTTATAATACGTATCCAGTGGTTAAAAAGCTATACTTTTTTTAACATAGGGTTAAAAAGATACACATAAACTGAACAATAAATACTCAGTTGTTCTTTGGTCAAATATAAAAATTAGGTCCCCCAAAGTCTCCTTAAACATAACTTAAATTTATAATTGGATTCTCTTAGAGTTGAAACAAGACCTTTATCCATATGATAGAGCCAAATAGGATGCACTGAGGATCTCTAAGATTATTGATTTCCTATGCTGATCTAATTATTACATTGTCTATTAATTTATTCATAAAATAATCACCCAATATTTACTTTCTGCCTAACAGCGTGCTAGGTACTGAAGAAAAAGGGATGAATATGAGCAATTCCTTAGTTTTTAGTGGCATGGAATACTATGGGAAGGACAAGCCAATGGGAGAACCATCTATATTTGCTGTGAATCATCTAGTAACACAAAGGAGTCAAAATGTCTCTCTATGTCTATCACACTGCTTTAAGTCTTAAGGTTTTGAAGCATAGGTTTCCAATTGTAGATGGGTAAGTGATCATTTTACAAATGAGTCAACTGAAGTTAAATAAAATGGTTTTGCCCCAATTGACATAACGACTAACTTCAAATAGATTGATTCCAACTATGCTTCTTCCAATATGTCATTATTATATCACTTTTCTTTAATGCCAATGTCACTGTTTGACAGCCCCTAGTGAAAAGAGAGAACAAACTTAATCTTTCAACAGAAAAGCTTTGGCAGGATTCGGGTTTAAACAAATAAACCTTGGACTCACGGAAATTCCAAAAGACAATCTACTGGATATTATGGACTAAATTGCAACAAAGTTGCCTCTGGGAATTAGCTGTGACAGTCATTTGAAGCTTTGCCATTTTCATTTCACCACAAACATCTGGCCACTTTCCCATATGTCCTAAGTCTATGAGTTGGTAGGATTTTCACAAATGAAACAAACAGAAAAAATGCTGCATTTTAAGTAACTTAGCTTTGTATTTTCAAGTTCTTAAAATCCTACAGTCTTTCATCTAGCTTAAGAAATACTAATTTCTCAGTTTGTGGTTTGTGGTTGAAGTTGATTATCACTCTGCTTCCTCACGTACTTCTAGCTTTCATAGAGGAAGCTAGAATTAGGCTATGTGCTATATCCTCAAAGGCCTAAAAAATGCATTTGCTGAGAGGAATTACTGATAATGAATATGAAGCATTAGGTAACATGCCTAGTATATTAAAACATTTAATAAAAGGAAGCTATTTCAACTTTAACACCAATATTTATTTCTGGTATACAATGGGATATTTACATTTACTGATTTTAAGGTAATATTTTAATTTCTCTTTCAATATGATAACCATACTTTTCATATAATAGTGGTCAAAAGGCTCCTATAACTTTCCAATTGACAAATGATTTCCTTATTACAGCTTACGAACTCTGGTTTAAGCAAATCCTCTGGGAATTGGATTCTGTTCGAGAGATCTTTCAGAATGGCCATGTAAGTTCTTTTGTCACAACGTTGGTTTCATATATATTTTCGGAAGATTTGGAAAGTATTATAAATGAGAGAAAAACATTAACACCAAATTGTGGCATTACTGCTTAATGTTAAAAACAAACACACATTTTCTGAATGAATGAGGAATTCAGTCATATTTTCCCATTGCTTACCCAGAATTACATGTGACTTTAAGGTTCCTTTCAAATTCCAGTTTCAAGCCCCTTGTTTAGAACTCATTTCTACCCACAAAAGTGTTATAAATGATGGTGGATTCCCAAGCTAATAGGGATCCTTTAATGAAGAGGTACTAGAGTTGTATTTCTAGTGAATATTAGCTGCAGGGAGATGGGAGCAATAATAAAGTGAAAAAGGAAGAGAAGGAGGCAGTAGATAAAGGGTAGTGGGAGGAAGAAAAGGGGAAAGGGAGAATGGGGAAGAAAAGGACAGGAGGACAAAGAGTGAGAGGAGAGGAGGGAAAGCTTCCGGAGTTTGAGCTGCACTTCATCTCCCACCCTGCTTCCTCTTGCTATGGCCTCTGAGGATCCTGCCTTGGGTCCTCTACCTCTGATCCCCTGCTCCAAGAAGGGCTAGGAGCAAGAGCACACACATACAGATGGGACTTTTCCTGCATGTGTGAATCTACTTTCCATCCATGTCAGGGGCAACATTGGCCCTCAGTAAAGAGTAGATGGTCCACATGTTGCTTAATCCTCACCGAGAATTTCCTGTATTATCTTGACCTCTCTTCTTTGAAACAAAACTAAAAGAGAAACTTGTTTTGAAATCAGTGGGGGGTTGTATTCTAGAATTTACTTTTATCTTGCTTCTATATAATTTCCTATAGTCAAAGAAAGAAAAAAATCCATATCTTGCAGAAATTCCTGGCACACAATTCAGAATTGTTATCAGTTCAACATATACTCTTGGCAAATTTTTGTTTCAAAGTTCCCTTTTAAAACAAAATTAGAGACGAAATTAATGAGAATGTAGTGTCATTGTCTATTTTGTATTTCCTAGAGGTGAGCATTGCTGACTCAGTGTTTCATTTCTTAACCGTCAGGTCAGAGATGAAAGGAACATGCTTAAGGTTGTTTCTCGGATGCACCGAGTGGCAGTGATCCTTAAACTGTTGGTGCAGCAGTTTTCCATTCTCGAGACGATGACAGCCTTGGACTTCAATGACTTCAGGTGTGCACCTCCGGCATTTTAAAAAATGTGATGAAGTTTACTTTCTCATTTCAGCGCGGTAAAAGGATCAGATGTGTGTTGTGAGCCATGAGGAGCCTGTCTTGCTAACACTTTGTCACTATATGGACTCAGGGGTCTTCAATCACAAAGCACTTGAGAAGTTATCAAAAATATTTTATTATTCATTTTTACATGTAAGCATAATATGATTAATTAATTTAAATTCATCACTGTGTGTCCTGCGTTTCTCCAAAAAAAATTTTAGGCAACTTCGCGCATTGACTAAAATACATGTAATTACATTTGGAAAATATAAAAACTAAAAACGGGTGATATATACAGAAGATGTCAATCAAAGCGGAAGTTATGGATTAAACCATAATGTTTAGCTATACGTTTCAAGGTAATACCATATAGATAGCTTTTTTCTTCCCAAAGCTATCTTTGGGAAGAAAAAATTTGAGAAGAAAAAATTTTAAGACCCTTTCGTTGGATGTAGGGTGTAACAAACAGTGTCCTGAATATGGCTGACAAAGGAAAAGTAGAGTTCGTGGTGAATTTAAAACGTCAAAGTCTTAGCAGCAATAAAATGAAAGACATTCACAAGGATGTAATATGGGGAGTGGGATTAATAAAATTTTTTGATATTCGATGATGTTTAAGTAGCTCATTTTCCTGATTTCGATAACAGTCAAATCATAGGTCTAACACTAGACGGTTGTGTGCATTTGCTCTTGATATCCAGGAGAGTAAAACTGACTATCTCTTACAGTAGAATAAGCCATTATGGTGATTGATAATCTAAATCTTCTCTTCTCTTTTCTCTTCTCTTCTCTTCTTCTCTTCTCTTCTCTTCTCTCTCCTCTTTCTTCTCTTCTCTCCTCTCCTCTCCTCTCCTCTCCCCTCCCCTCCTCTTCCCTCCCCTCCCCTCCCCTCGCCTCCCCTCCCCTCTCTTCACTTTGCCTTGCCTTCCCCCCATTTAATCTCAAAGAGAGTACTTATCTCCAGCATCAGGCTTCCAGAGTTTGCAATTCCGACTATTAGAAAACAAGATAGGTGTTCTTCAGGACATGAGAGTCCCTTATAACAGAAGACATTATCGTGATAACTTCAGAGGAGAAGAAAATGAACTGCTACTTAAGTCTGAGCAAGAAAAGACACTTCTACAATTAGTGGAGGTATGGGCTCACATACAATTTCTAATGTTTACATCAATACTTCTTAATTTAGCTTTTGCTAAGCCAGAATTTTAAAAACGTAACAAAATTGAGTCACATTCATTGGCTATAAGGATAGAAAGAATTTGTAAAAATACTTGGATCTGTTCATTCATGTTACTAAAATATTGAAAATGTCAAGGACCCTGCTGAGAACTTCAGAAATACTTATATAATCAGTTGTATGTTAATATTTAATGACCTCATTATCTCAATAAAGCAATTCCTTAAACATCCCTACTAAGTAACACTTAATTAGCTGATTTTTAGACTGAGTGTGATTATTTAGTGAGCTTTATTATTTTAAAATATTCTGTAATTGAAAATTTCCAATTATTTAGTATTTTTCTGAGCTGAACTAAATTACTAAGAATAGACACCACAAAAAATTTTCCCTTCATATCCAAATTCCCTAAAGGTGTATAAGTAGCCTTCAAGAATTATTATTTTTTTCTTCAAAAACAGATTACTATTAGTATTATTTTTGAGTTTTTAGTAGAGACAGGGTTTTACCGTGTTAGTCAGGATGGATGATCTCAATCTCCTGACCCTGTGATCCCCCCACCTCGGCCTCCCAAAGCGCTGGGATTACAGGCATGAGCCACTGCGCCCAGCCCAAAAGTAAATTATTAAACAAAGATTGTATTGTCTTGGTTTCCATTACAAAACCTTTTCTTCTGTGAATTTACTTTTACTGTGTTGAATTACACTCTGCTCATTAATCCCCTGGGTATTGTAAATGTGAATTTAGGTTAATGTATTATATATAACGCCAAATAGTGGCATGTAAGAATAGGGAGAAAAATAATTACAAAGGTAATTTCAGATTTATAATAAGTATGAGTTAAATGAGGACCCACAGAGGTATATGAATTTAGTTTTATTTCTAGATTTAAAAATATTTTAAAATTTCAAAGTAATTGCATGGATGGTTAATTTCAAAGTTGCTAAGTATACAGAGCCCATGAATTTAGAAGAGATCATATCTTATACATATCATAATTTCTTCTGCTCCTAAGATATAAAGTAAATTGAGAATAAACCAGAAGATACTAGTAAAATAATTATTAGAAATATAGTCTTTAAATATGTTTAGATGGAGCATATGTTTAGATATGTTTATAGATTTCTAGAAGACAATTGGAATTTCTGTAATCACATATTTCTTAAGAAGTAAAGAGTAAACATTATTAACAGTTGCTATAAAAATTAAGAAAATTGAATATATTATTTCATAAATGAAGAAATTAAAGGGAAGCAAAAAACATTTACAAATAAAAGTTGTAGCATATGTTTCTGGAAACCATGAAGATTTCTGGCTTCAAGTTTATATATGTCAGTTACAATGCATTTTACATAGTTTAAATTTTATCATGTACTCACTTAAAAAATGTTTATTTAAGGCATGGCTGGAAAGAACCCCAGGTTTAGAGCTAGCTGGATTTAACTTCTGGGGAAAGTTGGAAAATAATATCACCAAAGGCCTAGAAGAGGAATTCATAAGGATTCAGGTATTTAATACAGAAATATTCAGAATTTTGTTTTAATAATATTTTTGCTTTTCTCTTAGCCTTTCATTTTCTTCATATTCTTTTTCTTTCACAAATGTATTTTCTTGGACTGCATTACATGATTGATTTAATTTTCTTATGTGGGATAAATGTTATACTAAAATAAGACCTTCATTGCAAGGCAGAATTTTGTCTATGATAAGTAGCCGAAATTAATATTACTTTTTCATTTCCATTGAAAATTCTATATTAGGACCAATTCTAAACAGAACTAGGCCCACAATGGACTAACCAACCAAATCTCTTTAGCCTTGTAGCTTTGCTTCCGCTTTTGTATATTTACTGGGTGCTTTCTGGAAGCTCTCAGACAATGTCGGTTTTCTCCTACTTAAAAGATACTATTGATTGCTCATTGCGCTGATTTTACAGATCTCTCATCCTCTTTGCATGACTAAATTTCCGGAAAGAGTTGTTTATATTCTACATCTTGGGAGGCTGCATCAGGTAGTGCTGAAAGCATAGACTTTAAAGTCACAGTACTTGGGTTCCAGTTCCACTTCCACTTCTTAACAACTATGTGACAGGGAACAAGTGACTGTATCTCTCTTTACCTATCTTCCAGCATTGACAAAATAGAAAAATAAGAATATCTAACTTTTAAGATTATTTTGAACAGGAAATTAAATATTTGTGAAGTGTTGAGAACGGAAGTCAGAATAATTATTTATCTCCCATCTAGTCCTCAGCTTACTTCAAGCTGTCTTCCTGTACCATCATTCACAACTGCCTTCATGTACATAAATCCAATGGCCATTTTATTTATTTATTTATTTATTTATTTATTTATTTATTTTGAAACGGAGTCTCACTCTGTTGCCCAGGCTGGAGTACAGTGGTGAAATCTAGGCTCACTGCAACTTCCGCCTACGGAGTTCAAGTAATTCTCCTGCCTCAGCTTCCCAAGTAGCTGGGATAACAGGACCCTGCCACCATGTCCAGCTAATTTTTATACTTTTAGTAGAGACAGGGTTTCGCCATGTTGACCAGGCTGGTCTTGAACTCCTGACCTCAGGTGATCCACCTGCCTGGGCCTCCCATTGTGCTGGGATTACAGGTGTGAGCCACCACGCCCAGACCCAATGGCCATTTTTAATCTTAACTTAGTTGACCTCACAGAATCATTCAGTGCCAATGACTACACTTATTCTTTCTTGAACATTCTTTTCTCTTGCATTTAGCACACACCATTATGTTTGCTTCTAATTCTCTGGCCCTTATCTCTCTATCTCTTTTATTTGCTCTTATTTATCTCTCAGACCAATAAATGGTAGAGTTTTGTAGTGCATTGGCTTAGATCCTTTTTGTTCTATCTCTTCACTCTTTTTTTTTTCTTGAGATGCAGTCTCACTCTGTCATCCCCAGGCTGGAGTGCAATAGCATGATCTCGGCTCCCTACAACCTCCAGCTCCTGGGCTCAAGCAATTCTCCTGACTTAGCCTCCCGAGTAGCTGGGACTACAGGCGTGTGCCACCATGCCTGGCTAATTTTTTGCATTTTTAGTAGAGATGGAGTTTTACCATGTTAGCTAGGATGGTCTCGTTCTCTTGACCTTGTGATCCACCCGCCTCAGCGTCCCAAAGTGCTGGGATTACAGGCATGAGCCACTGAGTCCGGCCTCTCTACACTCTTTCATTAGTTGAGGTTATTTATACCCACTGCTTCAATATCTACTTAGCCACCATAATTCTCAAACATTTATCTTTGGTTTATATATCCCCTTAGATTTCAGAACATGTATATAATATCTTACTTGATATTTCCTCCTGGTCCTCTCAAAAACACACCAATGGAACCAAACTTGAACACTTCCCCTTCCATCCACTCTTGTACCAACATTGTCTTCTCCACCAAAAGAATTTTTTCTCTTCTAATCCATCTAGGCTGTCCTCAGACTCCTATCAACCAGTGATCCTTGGCTCCGCCCTCTTCTTTCACCACTTCTTCAAGCTATCATCAAGTCCTACCGAGGTTACCTATTTAGTTCTCAAATATCATCCTTAAACTACCACTACCACTTAAGTACAACCTGCTATCGCTTTTCACCTGGACTATAATAATCTCTTAACTGTCCTCTCAATATGCCTCTATTTCAATTTAGTCTTCACATTGCAGTCTGAATAATCTTTTCAGAATACGAACCTGATCACATCTCCCGTTTATTTAAAGCCTTTGATGTCACCCCATTGTTTTTAGAATTAAGATAATAACTTTAATGTGGTCTATAAGGCCTTTTATGATCTCATATTCATGTGATCAAAGCCATACTAAGTTTCTTTATTAGCTAAGTTTAGTTCTTTGGATTTAACATCAAGGAGTCCTTTTATGTGTTCTTCTCTGGGCTTTGAATGTTCTTCCCCAGCTAACTCCTTCCCATTCTTAAGATCTTGGCTCAAGGAAAATTTCTTTAGGAAGGTCTTTCCTAAACTTCTTATTACTTTAAATTATGATACCAATACTGCTTCTGCATAGCATAGTCTATGGTTGCAATTTAATGCCTGGGTGATTAATTGTTCAATGTCTTATTCCTACCAGATAATATCTGTATAATATCATGACACTAAATTTTTGTTCACAGTTTCATCTCTATCATTTAAACTTAAATAAGATGATAGAAATCACTTAAACTTAAAGTGATAGAATCATTGAGTGTGTGAAAGATTCCTTCTCATAAGACATAATTTCCAGATAGTAATATTAGATGACAGAGTAAATATTGAAAGCACATCATTTCTACAACCACAAGTCTCTTTCTCAATAGCAAAGTTTTCTAAAATATCAATCTATTCTCTCTCTTGGGATTATTAATGCCATATTTTTCCTAAAGGCTAAGGAAGAGTCTGAAGAAAAAGAGGAACAGGTGGCTGAATTTCAGAAGCACAAAGAGGTGCTACTGTCCTTATTTGATGAGAAACGTCATGAACATCTCCTTAGTAGAGGTAGGTATTTTTAATTTATGAATCTTTTCCCTGGAATGTGCGAATATGAGATCAAGATTTAATTTTATAAGACTATCAAGCCTTAACTGGGGGAAATAGAATGAAAATTGTATACCTATGTAACAATCCTGCACTATCTGCACATGTACCCCAGAACTTTTAATTAACGTATAAAAAAAGAAAGAAAATTGATATTCTACTGATAGGAACAAAAATTGAGTAAATTTTTTGATGATAAACCTGTTTTAACAGGTTTCTATGCTCATATTATTTCAAAAACATTAGAAAAAAATGTATAGTCTATGCCAGATATAAGGGATATCAAGATCAATTGCATGTAGTTTCTCAAGTAGTTCACAGCCGAATAGGGACAAAAATGAAGACAATTGTTGTAATAATAAACACTGTGGTAGAGGTAAGAAAAGGAAGGAATAGCTACGGTGAGAGCAAGTATTAATATCGCCCTATTGTTTTAGGATTAAGATAAAATCTTTAATGTAGTCTATAAGGCCTTTTATGATCTCATATTCATGGGGTCCAGTCATACTAATTTTCTTTTATTAGCTAAATTTAGTTGTTTGGATTTATCACCAAGGAGTCTTTATGTGTTCTTCCCTGGACTTGGAATGTTCTTACATTCCTATTACATGGAATGTTCCTGCCCTCTTTCTCTCTTCCTCCCTCTTTTGTGTGTGGGTGAGTTCTTTCATATAAATATGCTTGGTTGATCAGGAGACCAGGAAAAGCATACATTTAGACTTTTGGCACAATTGGTACTGAGCTATTAGTTCCTGAAACTTACTGAGCAGTAAAATCAGTACTTTCATTTCTAAACTTTTGTGTTCATTTTGACTTAGAACTTTTATTGTAAAGCATCTCAAATCTTTTTGGAAATGGGCAGAATAAAAGTAAAAATTCACTTTTGTAACATGAATACAAAACATAGCAACATATGAAATTGGTATTAAATTTCATAAGCTTAAAGGTTGTTAGCTTCAGTTTTCTTAAAAAAAAAAAAAAACACACCCTCAGTAAAGAATAGCAAAATATTGTTTTCCTGTGGCAAGGAGACAGCCTTTCATTAGAGCACACATATATGATTTTTACATAATTGTGCTCATTAAAACGAAGCAAACTAATTTCAAGTGAATTAGTGAAAGCTACTTTCAAATGATGCTTATAATAACGCATCACTACTTTTTTGAAATGAAAGACACATACTATTTTACTCAGAAAATGCATTTTATTATGAAAGTTAAATATTTCCTAGAAAAATCAGATTTTCTTAAGATGCTAATTGAAGTTTTTGAGAATTTAAATTATGTACATTTTTAGTTTGTTTTTTAAAATCCAATGTTAAAATTGTATTTCAAGTGATAGGTTTACAAATTCAAGCTGAAGGATAAAAAATGTAAACTAAAACTTATATTGTTTTCTAAATACATGCAATCCATTAAAGTTTTTAAAGATGATGATGCCAAATTATAAATTTGCCTTAAGGGACCTAACAAATTGTTATTTGCTATGTATTGTGCAGGTGAAAGACGGATGTCATACAGAGCACTTCAGGGAGCATTGATGATATATTTTTACAGGTAAAGCAAATCGGAAGAGAGACCGAAGTTAAAATTGAGGAGTGGATATGAATAACATATCCAGTATAAAGCCTAAAACTTACAATCATAGTTTAATGCAATAATTTAGTTTTTGAAGAAAATTTGGAAAATAGTAATGAAGTTTTATGAGCCCTTTTTTTTCCCTTTTAAATAGTAAAGGCATAACTTTTTCCCTAAACAAGGTTAAATGGGGTTCAACACCCCACAAATTAATCAAATAACCCTTTTAACGCACAGCATTATGTAACACTAAGTGACCTAAATGGCCAAAGTTTACTGTCTCTCAGAGATTCACTCATGAAATGTGTTCTATCATTAAACAATGTTGTAAGGTTATTCCTGTTTAATAAAATAAAAAACTCATGAAGTGAAAATAACTTGTAAGCTGTACTACTTGCAGTTTCAATTAAGTTGCCTTCACGATCTAAAATGTTTGAAGTATTCCTTAAATATTGACTCAATCCTACTCTATTGTATGAAGGTCCCATCCTCAGGGTTCATGAATTAAATGTGTCAGAACAATAAATGTCACTCTAGTAAAAAATACCTATATTTACAGGCTGTCTTACTTCTGTGTATTTATTTAATTTTTAAAATCTTAAGTATTTCTTCAAAATGACAACATAAACAAAGTCTTTTGACTCTTTTCCTACATTGAAGTAAATGTATGCCAGTCAGGCTTATGTGTCCTAACTAGAAAATATACTGAAAAAGTTGAAGTGATAGATGTAAAAAGAAAAACAAAGAGATGAAAAGAAATAAAAAGTGGTCTTACCTTTTGTGTTTTAATATCTTTGCCTAGAGGGTTTGACTATTGTTGGCTGGGAAAGCTGTGATAGTGCACCTGTCTCTCTTTTAATAAGAGGTGTCAGGTGTGACTCTGGGGGATTACTTCATGTATATTACATGGAATTTTCTAGACTTCGAATAAACACTGCAAGTTGAGTAATGTTATTTCACCTTTGAGATGAAGAAACTGAGACTGAGAGAATAAGCCAAAGCTGCCAGAGCTCCTCAGGAGCAAAGCTGACATTTGTTTCCACGGTCAAATGATTGCAAAACTCATGCTCCTCCTAACACACTCGATTGAATATATTCTTCTTTTTCTTCTTTTCTTCCTTTAGGGAAGAGCCTAGATTCCAGGTGCCTTTTCAGTTGCTGACTTATCTTATGGACATAGACTCACTCATGACCAAATGGAGATGTAAGTCCTTCCCGCTTACCCCATGCTGCTTCCACACATGCTGCTCTGTGCTCTTCATCTTGGTCTTCTGCGTGTCCTCTTGCCTGCTTTCTCTCTTCCTCCCTCCTTTGTGTGTGGGTGCATTCTTTCTTACAAATCAGCTTGGCCATCACTCTCTCCCAGGGGCAGCTTATCCATATGCACGCTAGGCACAGTACCTAAGGCCCACAGAACTTTTGGGGACTCATGAAAATGTTTTATTTTAAAATCTGAAGGAAAAAAACAAACGTTAGGTCAAAACAAATGTTTTATAAGAGTAATATATTTGACATTATGCCAATGCAGTTTTAAATTTTTAATTTTGATAGTTGTTTTTTTTTTTTAAATGAAGGACCCCATAAAGGCAAAGGTGGCACAGGGTCATGAGTCATATTATGGTCCTGGTCTCTAATATTGGGTGCATGGGCTAAATGCAATGAAGGATGGAGTGAAATGCATGTAGCCTGAGGCAAGTGGAGCGCTAGGCAACCTCACAGTCTCATCTGGCTCTCAAGTATGAGCCTTCCATATGGCCAAGTGTTAGTTGTCAGCATTTTCTCAGAAGCAATGATCATTACCAACCCCTTGTTGTTAGAACATTGTGAAACTAATGGAGGAAAAATATCCATGCAGTGAATTTGTGTGTTTGCCTAGATAACCATGTGTGCATGGTGCACAGAATGCTGGGCAGCAAAGCTGGCACTGGTGGTTCCTCAGGCTATCACTACCTGCGCTCAACCGTGAGGTAGGTGGGGAAATCCTCCTTTCTCCCTGGTGACAGTCACCAACAGTTTGTTTCTCCATCTATACATTTATTATCGAAAAGCAGCCATTTTATTTGCTCCTGTCTGAAACTAACAACACGTTTGTAGTTAGATTATATTCCAATTGAGTCTTTCAGAGATAATTTTATAAAATTCTTAATTATGAACCTTCACCGTTTTGATCCTGTATGAAAAGGGGTATGGTACCAATGTCTGCATGATATGTGAGGGCATAAAGGGTTTAACAGTGCTTACATTCAGGCAGAAAGTATTCAACTCATTCTGGTTCAAGTTTTGACTAGAGTAAAACATTTATTATTAATTCTGCTAATGTCTTCCTGGCTAGATAAATGACGCAGTTAAAATAGCTTGTTTTCTGACGTGACTGTATTTTGAATTATAAAACTATTTCCATCTACTCCAAAGAGTGCCCTTTTAGAGTGTTTAGAAGGAAAGAGATCAACATGTATTGAGGAGTTAAAATATGCTAGAGAGGTTTCTAAGGCATGTACATTCTTATTTTGATACTTACAATATCATAGATAAATGGACAAATGGATATATCTGGAAACTGGGAAACGTCTATGGTCCCTTGAAAAAAAAGAATCAATTCAAGAATAAATTAGACATTTAACTTCAGTCCCTCCCCGACCCAAATCTTTACAGTACATTGCTTTCATCTCTACTTTATTACCAGATTGGCTGATTTCTAAAATATATAGGTTCAAATTTTCAGTATTTGTATACATTTTCACTTTCCCTGGAAATAAGTTCTGTGAGCACAAAACAGTCAATAGCTGCCTGTACCACATGAGCACGAACATCAGCGGTGGTGGGAATAATTCACACAAACGGCATTTCCAGTGTGCTGTTGTCTCATTTTTAAAAAGACCTGACTGAAAGGAGGGATTGAAGTTTCCATTTTACAGAGTTACAAACTCTGGGGCCTTGTATTTTTAAACAACTTGTCAAAGGTCCTTGAATTGTAGGTGACAGATCCAGAATTTGAACCCAGATTTATTTGACTTCAAAGGCAAATGTTCTTCCTCCATAAAACTACAACAGTTAAAATTGGTGACTAACAACACAAAAGCAATTTTGATGTTAAAACTACTCTATAGACATTTTACTAGTCTAAGATGGCATTTCAATGTATTAATCCCTTCAGAGCAGTTATTTGGCAGCTAGCTTTCAGTTGGAAATATTTCCAAATGCATATCTAAGAACTCTATATGCTTTAAATTTATTACGTTGTACAGCATCCTTTAGAAGCAGGAAATGAGAACACACCCTTGTCTTTATGACGGTATCAGCAATACGACTCTCGGATTTCATATGAACCACACTGCTCTAAAACACATAGTACCATTTTATGGGCATAAACTCTGAAAATGGAATAAAAAGTAGGCAATCAATACTAGCACTACATAATACCTAATATAATGTAAGACATATACAACATGCAATGTATAATATTGAATACTAATTAATTATGGAAAATATCTGAGAAATAAATTTTCTAATTGAAAATTTTAAATATTTCATGTCAACCAATGTAACACATCTTCATGTATGTGTTTCTCCAGTGATAGGTACAAGGTATTTGTAGATTTATTTAATCTCTCAACATACCTGGTTCCCCGACACTGGATACCGAAGATGAACCCAATAATTCACAAATTTCTATATACAGCTGAATATTGTGATAGCTCCTACTTCAGCAGTGATGAATCAGATTAAAATCATCTGCAAAAATTGATGAAGAATACCGGTTTCTCAGTCTATTTTTTATTTTCTGTGAACTTTCATAAATATACAGTTTTAATAAATGTATATAAATATTGTTCAGTACCACAGTGCTCTCATTTAATTCTGGAAATAATTTAATTACCTCTTGTTTGTGATGAGACTAAGCATTAAGAAAAGAAATAATTCATTCAAATAGTAACATTGTACATAGAGTGTTTTCCTATTAAAAATTCAATTTCCCCTGAGACTTAATGTAACTCCTTAATGGAATCATTATCTCATTGTTTTGTACTTTATAAACTTAGAAACTTCAGCTATTTCAACTATTTTATGCAGTAAACTATGTCATTCTGTACAAAGACTTTCAAACAACATTTTAAAAATAATAAAGCCTTAATGTTTCTCCCCGTATTGTTTTTGAAACATTAATCGTATTTGTTTGGAATCTTAATGACCAAAGACAGAAATCTATCTGAAGTTTGTCTAGAGGAAGTATAGCGGAGAATTACTAGCTTGGAGAATTCAAATGAACACTGGCCAAAAAGCCTTAAAAGAGGAGCCTGGAAGCTCTGATGCCTCAAGGACTGGGTTCAGTTCCTGGAGTGCTATATTCCTGGAACACTCGGAGGATCTTTTCTGTCTCGTCTCCTCCTCTCTGTAGGCGTTGGCTTTATTCTTCCCTGTAGTAGAACGGCTCCTGTCTCAGGCTGGGTCCCAGTTTCCAGCACCATTGAACTCACACAGGGAGAAGCTTCTCTTTCTCTCAGCTCCCATGCCTGTGTTCTGGGAGGTGGAGTGAACTCCAATGCACGCACAACCGAGGTTGGCGCAAGTAGCAGTTCCCTCAAAGAAGATGTGCTTCCCGGAAGAAAGGACACAGACTAAATAGTGACCCACTTCATTTCTAATAAAATGTATTAATTAGACTAAGAGTTTAGATTAGACATGAGTTTTAGTCTTCTTTTTCCAGCTTGGCCAGGTTATTGGCAAACTTAAATTTTTGTTACGGGAGGAAGTACATAATATTATTTTAAAAATCTAAACTGTATGTTAACCTTGACCTAGAGTGATTATCACTAGCAGGCAGTAAGGTTTCTTTTTTTTTCATAAGGATCATATGATCTAGTTTGTCTCAAAATTACATATCATTGCTTTTGCCTCCGTGACTGTTGTATGTTCATGTATGTGTGTATACATAGTATCTGATGGTGGCTAAGCTGACGTTATACAGAGGCACATCGCATGGTGGCTAAAAGGTACTAGCTTTGAAATCAACAAGTTCGAAGGCAAATTCTGGCCCTGCAAACTTATTAACTGGTACAATCACCAGTTGAAGGTTAGTTTCCTATCTTTCTCGGGATAAAAGTACTTATTTTATAAACTTTGCTATTTCTCAGTAAAAAAATGTTAATAGATGTCTTATCATCAAAGTGCCTTAGAATATTGGTGTAAATGGCATTTGTCAATGTTTATCATTCTTTTAATAGACTGTATTCGTCAGGATTCTCCAAAGGGACAGAACTAATAGGATAAACGTATATATGAAGGGGAGTTTATTAAGGAATATTGACTCACACAATCACAAGGTGAAGTCTCATGACAAGTCTGCAAGCTGAGAAGCCATGGAGCCAATCTGAGTCCCAAAACCTCAAAAGTAGGGAAGCCAATAGTGTATTCTTCAGTCTGTGGCTGAATGCCCCAGAGCCCCTGGCGAATCACTGGTGTAATTTCAAGCATCCAAAAGCTGAAGAACTTGGAGTCTGATGTTGCAGGGCAGGAAGCATCCAACATGGAAGAAAGATGAAGGACACATGACTCAGCAGGTCTGTTCTTTCCATGCTTGCTTTCACGCTGGCAGGTGATTAGACTGTGCCCACCCAGGCAAAGGGTGGGTCTGCCTCTCCCAGTCCACTGACTCAAATGTTAATCTCCTTTGGCAACACCCTCATAAACACATCCAGGAACAATACTTTGCATCCTTCAATCCAATCAAGTTAACACTCAATATTAACCATCACATGTCCACTCTTTGTCAACTTGAACCCATACACATCTCCTGAAATCATACATAATCTTCAAATAAAGACAATAAGGTCATAACTATACCTAACACAATACAGCTATCTTTGTACAACTGACAGTGCCCAAATGCTACTACATAAAGTTAACAATGCTTAAATGATGATAGGAAGTCAATAAATCTTATGTCACATGATAAAGGAAAATGAAAGGAAATAAATTCAATATAATTTCTTAGTACAAGTTTTTATCTGGGCAAACATGTTCTCAACAAAATAAGGAGGGAACACTCATGACAATTATAGTCCTTGTTTATGCAATTGGTCACATAGCTGAAGCTGGTATCAATGACTACTTTATTCTACTACCCATTCCTTATTCTCTTTGCCTACAGCAAGCACCTCAGGAGGTAGCAATTTTTTACTTGGTGGAGTGACCCAAACCTTTATTCCTGAAGGGTCTGGGCCATTTGTAGTCCTGCCAGGATAGGGCTGTTATAGTTTCCCATTGACATTTATCACAGGTATGGCAATACTAAGAGACACCCTGAAGGATCTCCTGTGTTCCACGCATACCCTTCCTTACCTCTACTGTGGAATAGTAGACTGATTTCATCTTGACAATCTGGGTCAGTCACCCCAGCCAACACCATAACTCCCTTCTTAGCCTGTTATATTGGTCTGTTTTTACGCTGCTAATAAAGACATACCCCAGACTGGATAATTCATGAAGGAAAGAGGCTTACAGGACTCACAGTTCTACATGGTTGGGGAGGCCTCACAATCATGGTGGAAGGCAAAGGAGAAGCAAAAGCACATTTTACATGGCAGCAGGCAAGAGAACTTGTGCAGGGGAACTCCCATTTATAAAACCATCAGATCTCGTGAGACTTATTCACTACCATGAGAATAGCATGGGGGAAACTACCCTCATGATTCAAATCTCCACCTGGCCCTGCCCTTGACATGTGGTGGTTATTACAGTTCAAGGTGAGACATGGTGGGGTAGACAGAGCTAAACCATCTCATAGACTATATGGTTATATTTAGTTCTTTACATGTGTATTTCTCGGTGTGACTACGCTAGAAGTTGCAAGAGTTTTATCAAAGGATGTATCAGTCATTCTTAATGTAAATATCAAAATAATTTAGACTGCAAGTCCCCACCCTTGCCCAGCCACATTTGCTCTAATGCTGATGAGCCACTTTATAATTTTTAAATGGGTTAGAAAATCACTGTAAGTTTGGCTAATTTAGTATGAACTTTGAGATCATTGTGAAACCACATCCAGAAACGTATTGATGGCTTTTATTATGAATTCTAATTGTTATGTGAGGATTTCATTGCTTGGACTTCAAGCAGTTTGTTATGGCTGGGCAACAGCATAACAGTGATCAACCTATGCAACACAGTAGCGATTACGGTTAAAAAGGTAGAGAGGGGCTTCTTAATGATAGCTCACTTAAAAGAGCTGCATGGTATCAGACAGGCATTGGGAGCCCTTGAACGGTTTTAAACAGAACAACTGGTGATGTCTTTGAGAAACGTAAATGCAGGGGAAATACAGTAGATGGACTGACTGTAAGAACATCGATCTGAGTCACCAGACTGCCGGTCTGGATTTAGGGACGTAGAGTATAATGAGTAGGCTACTGAATAATGGAGATAAATGACACTAAAGAACGTGCAACTGAGAAACAACAGTAGCCACAGGAGGTAGGTGATTCGGTGATGGGTTACCAAGGGATAGATGACCTGCTTAAATATTAGGATTTGTCTTAATTTTACTGATTGGGTGATTCCATAATGTTGATTCTGTTAACCAAAACAGAGGCTCTAAGAGGTAAAGGAGCTCTTTGTTGGGGGCGGTGGGAGAAGTTAGGGAGGATGATGAACGGAGTTTTGGAAACATTGAGGTTAAAGTGCCTAGGGAGAAAACCAAAAGCTGGATATATTTAGAGTTGAGAAAACAGTGTAAATATAAAGCACTTTAATACCGTGTTGACGAAATGTAAGCCATACACTTAAGAAGAGGTTCTTTTTAAACCAAAGTCAAATGTAGGTTGTTTTATTATAAATGTCATCAAAATCCAGAACAGCAGAAACATATTAATCATTCTGAAATTTTAAAAATCCTTTAGCACTCGAAAAAGAGTATTAGAAATGCATGTATAACACATAGAAAGTCAGTAGCAAACACAAACTAGAACAAACAGGACATAGTTCTTTTCCGGCATGCCTGGATAATAAGAATATTTATCAATTAAAATGTCAATATCTGTCTTCCTGGAATAACTCTAACCTGAGTCGACACACATTCTTTTGGGGTTGGTTCTGATTGGTGTAATAAGAGAAATACAGCATTTTGTTTTTTATTTTGTTTAATCGTGGAGAAGGATAAACAAAGGGCAAAAGTGAGAGAAAAAATAAGATGTCCTTGATTTTTTGTGTGTGTGGTTGCTGCTGCATTTAATATTTCATTTCTGTTAGATCATATACATTAGAAAAGTAGGATACATTTTAGAAAAGAAATATGTACATGCATAGTATTAGAAATAATGTTCTTGCATTGACTCATTTAATATGGTTGTACTTATATTCAATCAGAAGGTCAACTCTTTTGCTCTAAGGTTCATACACTGCTAACAAGACATGGCTTGTTTTCCGGTTGCACGTCATGAGCAGCACACAGTGTTCCCTGCGCAGATGCAGGCTACTCAGAATTGGACCTGAAATCACTTATGCAATTAGTGATGCAAGAGCGATCACAGGGATCAAGACTGGGATCCAAGGGAAAGACAAAGAGGTGCACAAAGAAGCAGTTCGGATGGGAGATTGGGAAAACTAAGGGGAAAACTGGAAAACAGAGAGTCTGGAAAACTCACATTCTAGCAGATATCCAGGGTTAAGAGACGGGACTTTGATAGCAGTGGTGCTTATGAATTAGGGGGGTGAAAAAGAGGTGAGATCCTAATGTTGGTAAAGGTATAGAGACAAATGGAGCCAAGTAAGTGGTTAGAAAATAGAAACGGAGGCCAGGCGCAGTGGCTCACGCTGTAATCCCAGCACTTTGGGAATCTGAGGCAGGCAGATCATAAGGTCAGGAGTTTGAGACCAGCCTGGCCAATATGGCTAAATTCTGTCTCTATAAAAATACTAAAATTAACTGGGTGTGGTGGTGCGCACCTGTAGTCCCCGCTACTTAGGAGGCTGAACTCAAGAGACGGAGGTTGCAGTGAGCCAAGACTGCACCACGGCACTCCAGCCTGGGTGAGAGAGTGAGACTCCATCTAAAAAAAAAGAAAGAAAATGGAAAGTAAAAATGAGACTTATTTCTTTAGTCAGGGAAGAGGGAAGCCAAACTGCCAGGAAAACTTGGTAAAGAGTAAGAGAGAGAGAGAAAATGTGAGATAATATTTTGTTCTCTAGCATAAAAAGAACAAAGAAATCCAATCTATTAGATTCCTATTCACAATGAAAATTTTCAAATAATAATTTGTCTCTCAGGCAATACTACTAGAAGTAACTTATCATGTAGTTGCCTCATAGTTCGTTTAATTTTAGTTTAACTAAAGAGATTTTGCCTTTTGCCTTCCTTCCACATGGTCACTCTGCTGTTCAAAAGGTAAGCATCATTTGTTGAAGTGAAGCAATTGTTTCAAATCCTTCAAATACACCATCTCAGAGGACTGCTAATATAACTAACTGTACAAGGCACACATAATTTTAGGTTGGCCCTTCTTGTGTGTAGGGGTAATCTAAAGCTAGTGATTACATCCCACAAAAATAAATAAATTCTTATGACCTCTTTGGTCCCACCCAAAATATCTCATAACAAACAAACAAGTAAATAATAAGCAAACAAAAACAAACAGCCTCCCATACTTGCAGGGACCTAAAATATCTCCTAATCTGAATTTCTTCTGAGGGCAAGAAACTGATCCCACAGACTTCCTTGCAGGCTTCTGTGCTGGAGTCTGTCCAACTGCCTTTGGGTGTCAATATCTCTACAAGAATGGAACATTCTGCAACTCAGTTTAAATACTACTATGCCTTAGAATCTTTTGTAGGTAGCTGCTGAAACTTGAAGCTGAGTAATGCTTGGAAGTTCTATGTTACACTTCATCATGAAAACCTTCATTTTTGTAGTTGTCTCTTGATCTGCCCAACATGTCACACAAATATAGAAGAAACTGAATCTGCAATACCTGAGGGGAAAAAAAGGGAATTATTAATCTATTTCCTCATTAGATGCTTTTTAAATTGTAAATTAAAGCATTTTTTTCATTTGGGTTCAGAAAGAGTTAGTATCTCCTAAGAAAATAATGTAATACTTATCATGGCCTGTCAATGTAAACATGGCATCATCAAAAGCAGACATTAGAAGAGTATTAGGCATATTAGAAGTATGCCTAATATTTTTGTTTTAAGAAACTAAAATAATTTTAAAGATTTAAAAAATCCACAACAAAAACTCCTTGTTAACTAAATAAATGAATGCATTTGGAATCTGTATTGAACTAATACAGTATTTCTTAGAGGCAAAATCACTTAAGGAATTATTATTATTATTATTTTGAGACAGAGTCTCGCTGTTGCCCAGGCTGGAGTGCAGTGGCACAATCTCAGCTCACTGCAACCTCTGCCTCCCGGGTTCAAGCAATTCTCCTCCCTCAGCCTCCTGAGTAGCTGGGATTACAGGTGCACACCACCATGCCTGGCTAATTTTTTGTATTTTTAGTAGAGACAGGGTTTCATCATGTTGGTCAGGCTGGTCTTGAACTCCTGACCTTTTGATCTGCCCGCCTCGGCCCCCTACAGTGCTGGTATTACAGATGTGAGCCACCGCACTTGGCCAGGAATTATTTTAAATACAAATTTCATAACTCAAATTCTAAAATTTGAATGTGGACAAAACTTTAATAAATCACAAGTGGGCTATGCTTTCTTAACACACAAGAACACAGATTGCAACATCACAGCAAAAGCAATAAACAGCCTATCTGAAGACCAGCTTTCATTGTAACTAACCATATCTTTGAAATTTCTTGTGGCTATGAAATACTATCTGCCTTATACAACTGTTCATAAGAGTAATATGACATCATTGTAACTTTCAGGCAATACTCAGTTTCAGGAAGAATTTCAATCCCTGTATGATTAATAACCAGGCATACCCTTTAAGACTGACATCATGAATGCAGGTAGAGAGCAGAAATTATCTCCACTCACCCTTAGTCGCTGAGGGATGGAGGAAGGTTGTGGTGAGGGATGCAGTTATAATTGAGGCAATTATGAACCAATATTTGAATTATGTTATTTTAACTCTCCTGTCAGACATTTGAAAACAGTCACCCCTCAGCCCAAATCCAGCATCCATCATTGCTGCAGTCTGAGATAATATATGTCCAGCAGCAAGGCTTCAATGATTAGCATCAGTAATTTATCTGCAAGTTCTAAAGATGTACAAGCCCCCAGTGATGCTGAAAAGTGGAGGCCTGATGAGGTTGCTAGTGCTGTGGCTAATACATTTCTGTGATGTTGACTTTTTTCAATGAATAACTTATTAAAACTGTCTCATCAGGATGATAGAATAGATCATTAACTTTCATGGATTCTGCCTTTGGAATGATTGGATAATAGTCATTCAAAATTGACTTTCAAATTTTTCTATAACTACATAGTCTCATTATTTCCAGAAGATTCTGCATTTTTTTAAATTATATATATATGTTAGAACGATTTGTAATGAGAAATGACATGATTGCTCTAATATGTAGTTTAGTTTGGGTCTAGCTTGATTCAGAATATATGTTGCTTTCTAGACCAAAATTTTTAGAATATAGGTTTGAATATAGGTTTCATAATATGGTTAAAATTCTTAACTAGCTATTTCAGTTTTGTTGGTGATTAATTTAAAAAGTTGTCATTCAATAAAAAACAGCATGTTTGGAATTTGCCTAAGCCTCTCAATTCTAGTGGGTGTTTTGCCAGAATTTTGTAGGTGGCAAGGGGCATATGAAGTCACAAAAAAAACTATTGCTCAGTTTTTGTATATTTTAAAACAAAAAAAACTCTCAATAATCATTGAACAGATATTATACTACACATATTAAGAAAAATGCATAGTTATGAAATGTAAATTTGGAACAAGAAGACATTTCTGGAGGAGTTGAGTCTCTTAAGCTGTGTGTTTATTTTTTAAAGTAATCTTGGTAAATTATTATCTTATCTTATGTTTTGAGATATATATGTAATATACATTTTTTACTGAAGTCCCTCTTCCTTTTTCAAATACAAATATGTGCAACAGTTCTGCTTGTAAAACACTGTTTTTTATCATTTGGTTAACGGACAAAAATTATTACTGCTAAAGTGGTTTGAGTATACATAACTCTAATAGATTCAAATAAGCTCCTTTATATTTATCTTGAGCTTTTAAACACAAATTCATGACTTACCACAAACATTACTTCCCATTTTGACATGGGCGTAACCATCTACTCCCCATGAACTTCCCCAGGAATTCCGCACAATCCAATACGGAGTACTTCCTAGAAGGAAACATAAGTGGTAACAAACCCTGAAAACTCGAATTTGTTACTTAAGTTTCTTTAAGTTGGATTCTTGACAAGGATAGTAACTCTAAGAAAAAGATTTAAAAAGTGATGTAATGATAACTTAAACTATTTTATTATTTATTTATTTTGAGAAGAAGTCTCCAGCCAGGCTGGAGCATGATCTCGGCTCACTCAACTTCTGCCTCCTGGTTCAAGCAATTCTCCTGCCTCAGCCTCCCGAGTAGCTGGGGTTACAGGCACCCACCACCATGCCTGGCTAATTTTTTGTATTTTTAGTAGAGACAGGGTTTCATCATGTTCACCAGGCTAGTCCTGAACTCCTGACCTCAAGTGATCCCCTGGCCTCGGCCTTCCAGTGCTGGGATTACGTGCCCAGCCTACCCTACTTTATTTTAACTAAATAAACCAAAGCAGTACTTAGGGACACACTCCAATCTGTAGAAATAGATGTTTGAATTCATTTCCCTTAATGCAGGGACTGCATAAAAAGAAAAGAAACATTCATTTCCAAGTAATCAGAAAAAGAAGCAAAGCATTGTTAGGTACCTATGATAAAATAATATGCACTTACCTTTTCCCAACAATTATTCTAAATATGCCACATACAGTTTTATAATGACAAAGTTATCATCATTTTAACAAGATATCCACCCAAAAACTGATAAGTAAAATCTGACATGACATTTATACCGATAAGATTGTAGAGAAGTTGTGAAGGTTTTATAAGGACTTAGCCATAGCGGAATCAATTTTCAACATTCTACAGGAAGGTGATCATTTTGCAATCAGAGTCCAAGCTGGAAAGCAATCAACTGAGTGTTACAAGCATTTACCTGTTTTATCAAATCCAGTTACGAGAACTGCGTGATTTGCTTCTCCACTAGAGCAGTGATGCTGTATAATGCCTCCCAGGTAATCTTGCCAGCTCACTGCATCTACTATGACTACCAAAGGGCCAAAGGTAAGAAGGGCTTTTGCCATTTCATCTTCTTGGTTACTACAAAAAAAAGAAATATTTGGTTAGAAAATTTAGTTTTTAAGGTAAAAATAAAAATGATCTATATAATCTATGTATGACTCTGAGTAGGTTTGGTTGCAGTTACAAAGGACCTAAACAATGGAAGCTAAGTCTGAGAGACTGGCAGTCTAGGACTGGGATAGGATTTCAGGATATCAGGAACCCAAGCTCTTTATCATTGTGCTGCTATACAAAGGTTTCCATTTTCAAGGTCCATTCCTGGTCCAAGAGGCTTCTGGGACTCCAGCCATTTAACACATATTTAAGACAGCAGGAAATAGACAGGAGAAGTGCTACATCTCTGTTGAGAAGACTCCCAGAAATAACACACAACACTTCCACATATATCTTCACGGATCTCATTGGCCAGAACTCAGTCATATGGCTAAGTCTAGCTTAAAGGAACATGGGGAAGGAGTTCTGTAGCTGGCTGGAAAGTAGTTAAGATATAGGGCTTCTTTTAACAAGGAAAGTGGAAAGACTGGATATTTGGAGGCCATCTCTGCCACACCGTGAAAATCAAGAGACTAATATACGTGAGTGAGTGTCAAATATAGAAATTACAGGGAAGAGCTATTCAAAAGTGGCTAATATAATTCTACAATAGAAAACATGTGAAGCAAAATATTTTAAAAAGAGAAGAAATGTTAAGATGCCAGGAGAACTAGGTGTTAGCTGTAAAGGTTGCAAAACACACAGTTATTGCTTTCACACATGGACAGAAAGTCTCATGTTACACAACATTTGTCCTTCATCGATCTTACAAGTGAGTGATCAAATCATTATTTACCTTTTTCAAAGGTCAGCTTTGTGGGTGAAGGATACTGAAACCAAGTTCCTAACAGTTCAAGCCATTAAGATAGCATTTGGTAGTTTGCTGCTATAGTAAACCAGCGGTGAATTAGTGGCTTGAAAGAGTAAATAATCTTTCACGATGACCAGCTGGAGACCAGTTTCTAGAGAGGGAATATTTGGTCCATGGAGGAGGAAAAAGTTGAATGCATAATAATGTAATTTATTGAAGCAGAAGCTACATATTGATTTTATACATTTATTCATGTTACATATTAACATGAATATCTGCTTTTTGAGATTTATAAGTAGATATTTCTAATTTTTGCTACTGTAAAACTGTTCATATTAACTAAGATTAGACAGGTCAAATTATAAAATTTTTAAAAGGCATCATGATAGGTTATAGATTTTTAATTATCCCACATCTGGGTTCAAATTCCAACTATGTACTGCAGCCATTCAACCTACCATGCAGAATCATATGGATATAATTTTATCATACTAGGATAAAATTATGGTATATAATTTTGCAAAACATAAATTATGTAGCACACCCAGCACATAAATAAGTTATACTCCGAGTTTACAATAGGTTATTTATTTCCCTAATTTCTAACTCATCTAATAACTAATTTTGTTCCCCATAGGATTTAGTATATAAAGTATATCTTACTGTATCAAAATTCTTTGACTCTTTCATGATTTAAGTATGATATATATAATAATCTCTGTAGCAACCAGAACACAGCTCTCTCTATCAATTTAAGATAACAAAAGGATTACTGGAAGTTCATCCCATCAAAGATCCAGTTACAGCGCAACCAGGAGAAAAGCAGAAAGATCAAGAAGAAGAAATGCTTTTAGAATGCAAAGGGTAACTGACACTGCAGAATCAAAAAAAACAATTTAGTAATAATCCCTGATTTGAGCCAGAGCTGAAGAAAAGATATCAAAATTAGAAGTAAGAAACAGAATGACAAGCCTCATTCATAAGCAGAATTGAGTGGCATTGCTATCATTTGTCTTTCAGAAAGATGTCAGCTTTTAGGGAGTTCAAATATACTCTAGACAGCATTTTAATTTCCATTATTAGCCCAATATAGAACTATTATCAACATGTATATTGTTAATGGTTATATTATCAAACATTGATTCCATAAGCTTACTCTTCATTTCATAGATTAATAATTTCCAAAACCTACAGTCTTTGAAGAATTTTCCTAAATTTTATTGTCATCAAGATGCAGTGATTAACGCAAGTCTGATCTGTTACTGACACTTGAAGATGTAGATTTAAATCTATCTCATCTTCCCTAAAATTCAATGTGTTACACTGTGTCTGAATTTTTCTGACTACTGTTACATGTAATAGGTTCCTACCCTTTTTGTTTATTTACATAGTCATTCTCATACTCCAGTTTGAGTTCTGAAATTTCTGGGGCCTGATAAACAAAAATTCATGAAGAACCCTGGGTGAGAATGGTCATTTTGCTTTAAATTTAGGTTTTGTTTTTATGTTTTAGAGGATTTTCCTCTTCTTAGATATTTGCAGGTTCTGTACAATGTATTAAGGAGTACTTGGCTGGAAACCTAAGACCTCATGACCTTACCAATAGTCTTAGGAGTAAAAGTGTAAAAGCACAGGCTTTGGAGTTCAACAGATATGAGTTCTGATCCAACTTCACAGTTTACTAGCTGTATGGCTCTCCCTGAGTCTCAGGCATCCACCTTACATGGAAATAATATTACTGAAGTACCAAGAACCAGGTCTTATGCCCAGTTATAGCAAATGCTTTGGAAGACCCTCCCACATCCTCTGTCACCACTGCACTGCAATGCACACTCACCCAACTTGCAACAATGAGATCCTGCAGCTCTTTCCCTGAGGATTTTCCCTTATAGAACCAGGAAAGCAAGCCTTGTCCCCATCTCTATCCCCAGCTACACCCTCAACTAATGAATCAGGGAAGACAACAATCATCAACTTGGGTGGGATGGCACTGAAGTGCACATTTGTCCCTGGCCACCAGAGTTCCCTAGTAGGACTTAAGTACAAGGTTAGCCATAGCAATAATTGGCTTAATCAAGAAATGCTGCTGCTCCAGTTCTCTCATTTCCCCACCCCACTACCAGTCTTTCCTGGGATCACTTTCCATGTGTTCCAACTGAACTCTTGCTATTTCCTTCTAAATCTGTTCCTGTCTTAGACTTTCATGTTTAATTAATGGTGATTCTATTTTTTAGTCATTCAGATCAAAAAGCCTGGAATCCTCCTAGACTCCCTTCTCTCTTATCTCCTCTCTAATAAAAAACTGTGTAGGGCTCTTTGCTCTGTGAGCAGTATTAATCTATATATACCCCTCATCTCTCGTCTCCATGGCCATTCTTCTAATACCCTGCTCTGAGGCTATGGCTTGGGAACTGATATGGTTTGGCTGTGTCCCCATCCAAGTCTCAAATTGAATCTCCCAGAATTCCCATGTGTTGTGGGAAGAACCTGCGGGGCATAGGGGGTGTAATTTAATCATGGGGGCCAGTCTCTGCCATGCTACTCTCATGATAGTGAATAAGTCTCATGAGATCTATGGTTTTATCAGGGGTTTACCCTTTTGCTTCTTCCTCAGTCTCTCTTGCTGCTGCCATATAAGAAATGCCTTTTGCCTCCCATCATGATTCTGAGGCCTTCCCAGCCATGTGGAACTATAAGTCCAATGAAACTTCTTTTTCTTCCCAGTCTCGGGTATGTCTTTATCAGCAGCATGAAAATTGACTAATACAGTAAATTGGTACTAGTAGAGTGGGATGTTGCTGAGAAGATATCTGAAAGTGTGGAAGTGACTTTGGAACTGGGTAACAGGCAGAGGCTGGAACAGTTTCCAGGGCTCAGAAGAAGACAAAAAAATGTGGGAAAGTTTGAAACCTCCTAGAGACTTGTTGAATGGCTTTGCCCAAAATACTGATAGTGATATGAACAATAAAGTCCAGGCTGAGGTGGTTTCAGATGGAGATGAGGAATTTGTGGGAACTGGAGCAAAGGTGACTCTTGTTATGTTTTAGCAGAGACTAGTGGCATTTTGCACTGCCCTAGAGATTGATGGAACTTTGAACTTGAGAGAGATGATTTAGGGTATCTGGCAGAGGACATTTCTAAGCAGCAAAGCATTCAAAAGGTGACTTGGGTGCTGTTAAAAGCATTCCATTTTAAAAGAGAAACGAAGTATAAAAGTTCAGAAAATTTGCATCCTGATGATGCAGTAGAAAAGAAAAACAAATTTTTTGAGGAGAAATTTGAGCTGGCTGCAGAAATTTGCCTAAGTAGCAAGGAACCGAATGTTAATCCCCAAGACCATGGGGAAAAGACCCTAGGTTGTGTCAGATACCTTCACAGCAGCCCCTCCCATCACAGGCCCAGAGGCCCAGGAGGAAAAAGTGGTTTCATGGGCCAGGCCCAGGGTCCTTGTGCTGTGTGCAGCCTACGGACTTAGTGCCTTTTGTTCCATATGCTCCAGCCATGGCTGAAAGGGGCCAACATAGAGCTCAGGCTGTGGCCTTGGCAACTTCCAAGTGGGGTTGAGCTTGTGGGTGTACAGAAGTTAAGGACTAAAGTTTGGGAACCTCTACCTAGATTTCATAAGGTAAATGGAAATGCCTGGATATCCAGGCAAAAGTTTGCTGCAGGGGTGGGGCCCTCATGGAGAACCTCTGCTAGCACAGTACAGAAGAAAAATGTGGGGTCAGAACCCCCACAAAGACTGCCTACTCGGTCACTGCCTAGAGGAGCTGTGAGAAGAGAGCCACTGTCCTCCAGACCCCAGAATCATAGATCCACTGACAGCTTGCACCATGTGCCTGGAAAAGCCACAGGCACTTAATGCCAGATCATGAAAGCAGCCAGGAGGGAGGCTGTACTCTGCAAAGGACAGAGGTAGAGCTGCCCAAGACCATGGGAACTCACCTCTTGCAGCAGCATGACCTGGATGTGAGATCTGGAGTCAAAGGAGATCAGTTTGGAGTTTTAAAATTTGACTGCCCTGCTGGATTTTGGAGTTGCATGGGCCCTGTAACCCCTTTGCTTTGGCCCATTTCTCCCATTTGGAATGTCTGTATTTACCGAATACCTGTAATCCATTTGTATCTAGGAAGTAACTAGCTTGCTTTTGATTTTATAGGCTCATAAGCAGAAGGGACTTGGCTTGTCTCCGATGAGACTTTGGACTGCGGATTTTTGGGATTTTTGGGTTAATGCTGAAATGAGTTAAAACTTTGGGGGACTATTGGGAAGGCATAATTGGTTCTAAAATGTGAGGACCAGAGATTTGGAGGGACCAGGGATGGAATGGTATGGTTTGGCTGTGCCCCCTCCCAAGTCTCAACTTCAAACGTATCTGCCAGAATTCCCACATGTTGTGGGAGGTAATGAATCATGGGAGCCAGTCTTTCCTATGCTATTGACATGATAGTGAGTAAGTCTCACAAGATCTGATGGGTTTATCAGGGGATTCAGTTTTAGCTTCTCCCTCAATTTCTCTTGATGCCACCAAGTAAGAAGTGCCTTTTGCCTCCCACCATGATTCTCAGGCCTCCCCAGCCATGTGGAACTATAAGTCCAATTAAACCTCTTCTTCTTCCCAGTCTTGGGTATGTCTTTATCAGTAGCATGAAAACAGACTAACACAGGACAGTATGAGCTCACCTCCTACTGGTCTTGTCTTTCTTCTCCACACTATAGCCACAGTGGCTCCATCATTGTTCTAACATGCCAGTTTCTGCCTCACTATCTTTGCATTTAAAGTCTCTCTGCTGGGAACATTGTTCTCCCAGATGCATGGTTAAGTCCACACACTTCCTCAAGTCCTCACTTGAACCCAACATTTTCAGTGAGGGAGGCCTTGCTGGCCACTATTTCTCAAACTGTATACTCCCCCTATTACCAGGTCTTTCCTCTTCTTCACACTGTTTTCTTTTGTTCTCTTTGGAAATTATTACAGCTAAAATGCCATACATAATTTTAATCTTTTGTTTTTGATTGTCTATCTCAATCACTATTGAGGGCAAGGTTTTTGTGTGTTGTGTTCTATGCCAAATCCCCAGAACGTAAAAAAAAGTCAGTAAATATTTTGAATTAATAAATGAATCAAAGAAAGATCTTCTTGCAGTCAAATGTTGTCAGCTTAGCAATGTACTGTTAGAGGCAATCTTCAATATAAACAAGAGTTTGATTGGGACCTCTGCCCATAACTCCGGCATTCTCTCTTTCCCTTAATTCAGAGTAATGCCTATTATTCTTTTGCTGCTTCTTAATTTTTTTTCCATTTCCTACCATGAAATGGGATTTCCTTAATCCCTTTTAATGATATTTTGAAAATCTAGGTATTTCTTGTACACATCCTTCCTTTATACTCTCAAGGAACTCACAGTTTATAGAGCATACTTTCTCATTTTAGAAAGCACATTACCTTTACCCCCAAAGGAGATGTTGACCAAGGTGCTCAGTGACCCTGCACATCTTACTATAAATACTATGTAGCCTCCCAGCTGTGGAATTAAGGCTGTCTGGTACATGGTTCCTAGGGTCACCCTGAGGACCCTTGTTGCAGACCAGAGCTGTGTTGACAACCTGCCAGTTCTCTGGCACACTTAGGCTCATTTAAACAGGTACATTTTGTTCAAGGAGGCAATTTCACTCTTGACTTCTTTCATATCCCATGGGTAGATACCATCTGGATCAAGGGATTCTTTCATATTCAGGACCAGAAATTCATAGGGCATTCTGTTACCTTATCCAAATTTAATTTAGTTCCTCTGTTTTCTCTATTTCAAAAGACTGCAAAGTTCCCATCACATATTTTCTTAATGAAGCCAGGAGTCGGTTGGGCCTCCATTTGCCCTTTTCACCCATGAACACCTATTTTGCACTCTATCGAATGGTCATGATGATTCTCCAGCCAGCTTTGTGTTTTTCACGTATTTTGAAAGCATTTTTAATGATTGTTTCCCCTGAAACCATCCAAAGTTACCCTGCTCTTCAATTCCAACACGAGTCCTTTTCCTCAGCCTGTCTTTATCTACCCCTGCATTCCCATCATGCTTCTAGTGTGTGCCACATAATTTATCCTCAGTAGTATACGCTTCCCTCTTGTTTCTAATCTGAAGTTTTGTGTTATAGTTTTCAAATGGCTGATGTCTTGAAAAACGCAAAGAACATAGAGTGTGTTCAAAATACGCTTCCTGATATGTAGCCTGCTTGATACTGGCTGCAGAGTCTATACAAAGCAATTCTGGATGAACTCACTGTTAAGATTGAAATATGCTAATAGTATCATAACACCTAAATTTGATAAGATGAAGGTGGTATATATAAATTATGCACTAATTATAATTTATAATATAAGTGTAATAAAATATAACTAATAAATACACATATACATTATACCTTAAACAGAATTTAAATTTGTTATTTCTATGGTAACGACACTTGGAAAAATAAGTAGATTATAATTAAGAAACAACATTTACAACATTCCATTGTAATTGCTAGTCTCTCTAGAAAAAAGTAGGTTTTACAATGATTAAGAGTATGCAGTGATGCCTTCAATCAAATTATTAACTAAATAGTCAATAGGTCATAATTTAAAAATATGTAAAGAAAAGCATTCATATAATAAGATCTTTACCTGAAGTCATATGCAGAATAACCTTTGATTGAAAATCCAGAATGTGAACCAGAAAAGTAATGGCACAGACCATTTTGTGCTTTAAAAGGATATTCTGAATCTTTCACCAGTTTTACTTGCATCTAAAAGAAAACAATCACCAAAAATGTTTACTGTCGATTGTTTTATAAATCAAATATAACTTACTTCACTGTGTCAAAACAGGTTCAATTTCATACACCTTCATCATGTGGATATACTTTGCATTCCTTGCTTTTTCTTTTTCTATTTGTCTTTTCTCTAGACAGTCTTGTTCTGTTACTCAGGCTGGAATGCAATGGCTCTATCTTGGTTCACTGCAACCTCCACCTCCTGGGCTTCAGTGATCCTCCCACCTCCACCTCCCCAGTAGCTGTGACTACAGGTATGTGCCACCATGCCAGACTGATTTTTGGTATTTTTCGTAAAGACGGGGTCTCACTGTATTGCCCAGGCTGGGCTTAAACTCCTGGACTCAAGAAATCTACCTGTCTTGGCCTCCCAAAATACTGGGATTACAGGCATTAGGCATTGTGCCCAAGACTATACTTTGGGTTTTTAATATTATAAACTAAATCTTTAGGTGCTTGTTCTGGATATCCTAGACATTTAGAGTCAATATCTTTCCTTCTCCCTTACTTCTCTTTATCTTATAGCAACCTTTTGTAGACCCCCCCCACCCCATGGATCTGATAACAGTCATATCGTTGTTCTCCCGATGGTGAAATAGGGCAGCTCACTTTCCTCCCAGGGCTTCTGGTTCTGTCAACCAGACTCTGTCCAGTGGTTTATACACCAGCAATGGTTAAGCCAAGTATTCTTTCTATCACTTCACTTTCATGCCATTCATATAGCATGTATCAAATACTTTATAGTTGTCTGTACAGAATCCTCCCTTTTTGAATGTTAGGCTAATAAAAGAGAGGAGACTCACAATTCATTGTTGTCTATAGTGTGTAGCTCCTGGAATATGTGATTAAAAATGCAATCAATGGATAATGGAAGAGCATTCAGGTTTGGGAAGCTCTGGCTTGATGACATTTTATGGAACCTAATAGCACCCTCATTGGCAAATTTCATGCAGTTGATTTCGGATCTGGGACACTGTCAGGGTAAGTCCTACGAACACTGAGGGACACTGTGGTATACTGAGCAAAGCCCTACTGTGGGAGGCTGGAGAATGAAGGTGCAACTGACCTGGCAACGTGATCTCACCTCTCAGGCCTCATTTCTTTATCTATAAAGAGAGCTACAGGCTGGGTGCGGTGGCTCACCACCTGTACTCCCAGCACTTTGGGAGGCCGAGGTAGGCGGATCACAAGGCCAGGAGTTTGAGAGCAGCCTGGCCAATATGGTGAAACCCTATCTGTACTAAATATATATATAATATATATATTATATATATAATATATATATTATATATATATTATATATATTATATATATATAATATATATATTATATATATATATATATACACACACATATATATTAGCCCGGCATGAAGTAGGAGAATCACTTGAACCCAGGAGGTGGAGGTTACAGTGAGCCGAGATAGCAGCACTGGACTCCAGCCTGGGCGACAGAGCGAGACTCCATCTCAAAAAAAAAAGAGCTGCAAAATTAGTTACTCTCTAATGTCCCTTTTAACCTTAACATTCAGAAATTGTATGAAAATAAAAAAATCATATATTTTCATCTTTCTGGGGCGTTATGAGATATTCAGATCTTCAAAAAAGCATTTACATATTTAAAAAGTTAAGAAATAAATATAAATATTTCTTTGAAGACAGACTTCAGATTTCTCCCCTTTTGATTTCTTGACAACTGATTTGCCTTGGAAGTGATTCATTTTTAAATATTCTGATTACTTCAAGTTCTGCTCATCTACATTTCTTAATGAGGGAACATTATTTAATATATGCAAGCAAATTGTCTGAATTTTGAACACACAGTAAACAAGCAAAAAAGGAAATACGGAGTTTAAAAGGTTGAGAGACTAATAACCTTGTTTAACCAGTTCAAAGCATTGAGAGTGGAGCCTCCGTGGCAGCCATAGTTATTATACGAACAGTCAATGACCTGCTGTACACTTAGGTCTTCCAGTGGCTTCCCTTTTATCGCACATGCAGATTCCACTGCCCCCACCACGCTGAAGGCCCAGCATCCTCCACACTGTTTAAAAATAGAACAAGGGGTAGTATACACAGGGTTTAAATCAACTTACCAACATCTCTCAATATAACAAGTTATCAAATCAAGGAAGGTTTCCAGATTCTGGAAACCTACAAAATTTATATGCATATCCTCTAGATTTTTAAAGAAAAAAAAAAAAAAAAAGAAAACCAAAAGTCTCTTTTGAGCATCATTTAATTATTAGTTCATGTTGTAAGCATTATTACTATTCTAAATTTGGCAATGCAAGATAAAAGTGTGTATTTAGAGACTGAGGAAATACTTGGACTATCTGATGCTCTTTTAAAAGACTATTCAGTTCAGTGAATATATGACTTCTCCTTGTAAGGGGCTTTTCTGCTGAAGAGCATATGCTGACTCCCACCTCATCCTTCAATCCACCTTGCTTTTCTTAGGACACTCTGCTTCAATGGTCATACAGCACTTCCAGCCTAAGGGTGAGGAGGGGAAAGATGTATGTTGTGCTCATTATTTGACAGAGGTAAGAGATTAATGAATTACTTTTTAGGCTATAAAGATGCCACATGTACCTAGTAAGTAAGGTTACAGTGGCTGCACATGAAATGTCCTAAGGACATAAACCCATATTAGTCATGACTCCAGCACTGGCTGCCAATCATGCTGACTGTGGATCTATGAACTTGCTTTTACTTGACAAACTAGAACAAAAGAATAAAAGGACTAGTCCTGAAAGAAAGAGAGGAGACAGAGGAAATGAAATTAGGGATCACAAGATCACATATTAAAAAGAAGGATCCACAGAAAAGGCAGAGGAGAGGAGGATTTGAGATTGGATGAAACTGACTTAACCAGAGGGCCAGGTATGGCAGAGTTAGACCAAAAAAAGGAATAAGGACAACTGGATATCTTTGCAGAGTTAAGTTTTGGGCAACTTAATGACTTTAGGAACTCTTTTAAAGGTTTATCTATATCTCTAGTGTCTATGGCATAGTAAAAACACTCACTAAGGGTTTTACTAAGACCCTACTATAGCAGGGTCTCCAAACCTTGACAAAGGTGAATACAGGTGGCTGACACCACCCCTATGGCCGTCTTCAGTCAGGCCACAAGGGCAGTTTCTGGATAAAAAGAAAAAAATCTCTCACATATTCCTTTAATTAAAGATGCCTAATTAAAAGTTCCCTCTTTAGGCGGGTTGGGGTCTCGGAGAGGGATAGCAAGGGGATTGGGGAGGGATAACGTTAGGAGAATACCTAATGTAGATGATGGGGGGATGGATGCAGCAAACCACCTTGGGACATGTATAACTATGTAACAAACCTGCACGTTCTGCACATGTACCCCGGAACTTAAAGTATAATAATAATAATAAAAGAAAAAAATATATATATATATATTTTTTTTTTAAAGTTCCCTCTTTATTACACAGTGGATAATTTTTGGAAGGATTGGATTTATGGCTAATTCACATTATTACAAATCCAGTAATAAAGCCAATGATTTGGTGGTAAAACTTAATGCACAAAAATAAATATAGAATCTGAGAAGCAAAAATCATTCTAACTAGACATTGGCTAAGAAACTGCCGGGACCAAAACACTTTCCATGCAAGGGAAGGCTGAATGACCTGTTGAGGTTTCCGCTGCAGACGAATTGAGACTATCCACTTCTGGTTAGGAGTTTGACTTTCTCTAGTCGGCAGGCATTCCCCATGCCAACAGTGGAGGGTGCAGACAGGTAGGGGATGTCAGCAAAGCATGCACACACCCCTCAAACATCTGCCAGCTAGGCGGATTCACTACATGCATTATGGGTCATATGCCTCCACATCTGTTCTTATCACTTTCCTTCCTATTTCAAAGGTCCCTCCTTCCATCACTTCATCATAACTCACAGGCTGCAGCCCTTCCAACTCCCATGTCCTCAGCTCACTTTGAGTCTTTTCTTCAAGGTAAATTGCTGTATTTATTGCAGTACTTACATATTTCTTAATCAGTATGCATGTGTAAAACTGTTCTACTGTCTTTATTAGTTTTCTTTTAAAAAAATATGTCATTGACTAAGTTCCTAGATAGTGTGACCTAACTTTATTTCTCCCATAATCCCTGTCATATTACTGCTCAATTCTGCATAGGCGGTGATTTTCTGGAATGAATGTGTCACATTATAGCTGAACTGACTACTGACTATACTTTTAAGGCCTGCAGATTAAAAGATACATGATCCTGTGAAGGTGGGGCAGGTTTTCTGATAGAGCTTGCAAGATCAGACTTGAAAACCCAGGAGATTTGGCCACACTGCTGGTAAATTTATCCATTTTCATTTTGCATCTTCACCTTTTTTTTCCTTGAACCATTTAAGCCTTTAGTGCTCATGTTTACCTTCTCCAGCCTTTTATCTGTTTTTGTACAGAGAGCTTGGTATCTGTGATACAGCTACTGGGAAGTATCCCTGAGTTTGTGCGTTGGTGGCAATGGCAATTAGTAAGAGAATACAGCAAGGAAGGTTTATCTTCAGGAATAAAAGTCAGGGCTTTGACATTTCCTCCCATTCCTCCAGAGATTCTCCTTTCATTGTCATTTTTGGATGACTGAGGTGTGATTTTCCTAGAGAAATGATGGTTTCCATTACAAGTTTGATTAAACTTGATCTCAGAGGTGCCTTTCAATGCTTAGATGATTAAAAAAGAAAAGGGATTTAAACTTACCATCTGCTGGTTTCTCACTTGTGTCACAACATGCTTGTCCCTCCAGTCAAATCTTAATGGCAAAGACACATTGGGGATGGACATATGTACTTCTGCTGAGTATCTGGGATACTTGGAAGGTTTGCTTCTTAAATAAATGGCTAAGCAGAAACATATAATGAAAAGACAACCATAATTATGTTATAGCAGGGATTCTTGGGATTCTTTGGGAGAAACTTTTCAAGAGGAAGTGGTAGCCTTCTACTAGACCTGCCATTTTAGATTTGCCTTTGTGCTTTTCTATAACATAAAATGCATTCATTGATAACTACAAAAGAGAATTCCTACAATAAGGCTGGAGTTGATACATAAAATGATTTGTTTGATAGAACCAGGTCAGTAATAAAAATGAATATAAATGATATCACTGGTTCTATTATAACCCATGGAACCATGTGCGTCCTGAACGTAAACAGCACTAGAAAACTGCAGAAGTGACTAGACAATTGTCGTTTATAGCTACATGGAAATGTTGATGATTATAATATTTATTTCTTAAGCAATAATTAGAAGAGAGTGGCCATGAATTTATTTTCTTATGTGAGCACATAGTACATGCCTGACACTTAGTAGGTAAATATTTCATAAATGTTAACTATTACTCAATTTATTAGATTTATAATTAAATATTTATCAAAAGTTAAAGAAGCAAGTTAAAATCAGGAAATCACCCAATAGCCCCATCGGACCATACCTTTAAACTCTTCAGGAAACAAATAAGAAAACTGATTTATTCCATAGAAGGCGGTCGAGTTTTCACTGGGAAATAAAGAATTCAAGTATCGATGTCTATTCAGACTTTCCTAAAAGAAAAACAAAACCTATTTCATATCTACTATGTCAGTTTTCCAAAGTAAATAACTGTGTATCACTAACTTGGAGATATTTTTCAATTATAAACTGAAAGCTTGATTTTCTTCAGACTACAACGTAAAGTTGTATAAGATATCCACAGGAGATTCATAAACATTTTCTATTAGAACTGTTACCTAATTTCACACAGTTTTTGAGGCTGAGAAAAGTGTAGTTTATTCATTTATAATTCCCCGTCACCAGGCTTGTTGCCAGCATTGTATATACAGCTGTTAAAGTACTGACATATTGGGAAAAACGTAATAAACTGCAAATAAACACAAGATACTAGATTCACTCGTGTGGTTAAACAATTATGAATATGGAATATGTCTTCTTCACCTTTGTGTTTCCAGGAACTAAGTAATGAAACATGAAAAACAGACTGAGTAAATAAATTAATAAATCAATCTGATTCTATTAAAGCTTTATAGATATCTCTATCTTATGCAGGGTGCAAAGGCTCTGTGACAGATGCAATTCTGGAAACGTTCTAAGAAGACAGCCTGGTTTCTCTATCTGGAAGGAAAATGTGACCATTATTTATTGATTTCTCAACTTAGAATTTCGTGATAATTTATATTAAGCTTACCTTTTATATGAGCATGCTTCAGTTTCCTAATACTAACCAATTACATAGAATAAATAAAATTTCAGGGAGCTATCATTTGGTACATTTCCAACCCTAGTGCTTCTACGTATTTTTTTATGTACTTATGTGTTTATTGTGTGTCTGTCTTAAAAATCGATAAGCAAAATGACAACTGGCTTACAGGTCTTATTCATTACCATGATACCCTCACTGAGCCTATGCCTGGCACACAACAGATCCTCGATAAGTATTTGTTGTTGAATAAATAGATAAGTGACATTTTCCATGTCATGCCCTTAATAACTTTAAACTGTTTATTTTTAAGTAAATTATTGCTGGAAGTTACCATAATCTTATTTTTATTTTCCTTTTGTGCATACCTAGGAAGACTGCTAACCAACAAATTAATAAAGTTTCTGAGGTAGTAAAAAATAATCTTGATGAAGCAGGGCTTTCAATATAACCTGGATATATAAACATAAAAACAGAACTAGAATACAAAGTAATTCTGTCTATGGCAAATGACAAATGTAAGCCGGAGACTATTAACTGCTAAGGAATGCAGTGGATTCATTCAGTCAGTAAGTACTGCCTGGCCATCTTTGTGAGCTAGGGTAGTCAGGAAGGCACTGAGAATGTAGGATGTTAAGAAGGCACAGGAGAGAATGTGGCAGCCGTAAGAATGTGCCTCCAGCCTTCTTTCTATAGGGAGCTTAGTTGCTGCTAGCCGAATCTCCACGATCACACCAAGGGAAGCCACAGTTCCTGCAGGCTGCACCTAGCTCATGACTGATCACTAAGACTCGCTACTTGGCGGACAAATGGGTCTCTTCTGCCAGTTGGTTTTTGATTAATGACTCCCTGATGGCTTTGCTAAACTTTCAAACTTTCCAAACTTTCCTTGGACTGTGAGATTTCCCCAACCTTCTTTCCCTTTTTCCTTCTTTCAGGGTCAGAATTATATTGCAATCAGATAGCTCTACCTGGCCCTCTTCCTATTCTGTCACAGGAATTGCTCCTATGATTGGCTTAAAAAAAAAAAAAAAAGAACAAGAAGTCATGAATGACCAATTTACCAATATTAGGAATGAAAGAAGAGCCATGATTACAGATGCTTCAGGGATTAGAAGAATAATATTTTGACAACTTTATGACAATAACTTGGCAAACTGTACAAAATGGACAAACTTTTGGAAAAGCACAGATTGCCAAAGCTGGAAGGAGAAATAGAAAACCTGAGCAGCCTTTTATCAATTAAAAGCATTACATTTGTAAGTGAAAACTGATTCACAAAGAGAACTTCAGGCACAGATTGCTTTTCGGTAAACTTTATACAATGAAGAAAGAAGCAATACCAATATCATCCTTTGAGAAAATAAAGAAGAAAACACACTGCAACTTCAGTAAGACCAGTGTTATCCTGATTCTAAACCAGAAAATTATATCTAAATAAAATAGAGCTACATACCAATATCCCTCATCAATATGCTGTAGATGCAAAATCCTTAACAAAATAGCAAATCAGATCTAACAATATATGTAAAGTGCAATACACTGTGACCAAGTAACATTTATTCAGAAATACTAGGTTGGTTTAAATTTTCAAAATCAATCATCATTTTTATACATCATATGAACAGAACAAAACAGGAATATACCACACACACACACATGCACAAGAGGTATAAACTGGTACACCCTTTCAAGATTTTTTAAATGACAAAATTGTTTAAGAAAATCTAGTTCTAGGAATGTATTTTAGACTCATGAGTGTAGGCAATGCTATAGCCCTAAGCATTGTGTGTGTGTGTGTGGGGGGGAGTTTCTACACATGTGTGTCTGGGAGGGGAGACAGTAGTTGAGCCCCACACTCTATTTAGTTGAAGAGCTAAATGCAAGTTTATTTTACTAGATCATTTGTGACATCTATGAGAAAAACAATATGTTTCAGGATTCTTGACCCTCTTAACCTTTCCAGCTATGGGTAACAATAATCTTAGACAATGTTCTGGTTAGGGTAAGTTAAGAGGAAAGACATCATGTTCAAAACAATCTAAGAGTAGAAATCCATGGAGAATGGCTTGAGGAGTTCTCAGATATTTACTTAATCTACTTCCTTGAGAAGAACTCGAGTTGGCAAATGCCAGATGAAACAAACTTGTACGTCATTGTCAGGGAGTTCCCATGTCCTTCTCTTAATTTTTGTGTTGCCTTATGAGTGTCACTTCACCATCCAGAGTTTAGGTGTTCTGGTTGTGAAGTTGTCATAGTTAACAGCAGTGTAATAATAAAATAAATGAATGTGTTATTTATTTATTATAAATATTTATGTCCCTAATTTTCAATGATGATTCCAATAACAGTTACTTGGTTTTGGTCTTGTGCCATGTGTTTGAAAAGACAAATATCTCCACATATATTTTCTATTTGTTACCACTTGATATACTGTTCTTTGATTTATGTCAGCCGCACCAGTATCTGCAGGGCTTTTGAAAATGTTGCTCTTTTCCACTTGTTCAACCAGGAGCCAACTTCTAAGAGAATTCCATCTGCCATTCTGGTGTAATGACTCCTGTCATTTCACAGCTCTCCATATCTCACGTCAGGGCAACTCAATCGTTATACAAATCATTGACTTCTTACCAAGAGCAAAATACTCTAAATCACTAAGTGCTCTGCTTTGTCCTCTCCCTACCCCTAATCCCTACCCACTTGTTTTGATTTTGCAAAACCACTAATAACCTTAAAAGTACTTCCCTGGAGACTTCTGAACACAGCATAATTATTTTACACATCCACACACACTTAACAGATGAATTTCTCTAATCTCTTTTTAACTTTGCAACAATCTAAAATGTCTTACCATTGCTGTGCAAATTTTTGGCTATATTCTCAACCTCTCTGAGCTTTATTTCCATCAACAAATGGAGTAATACTTATCTGGCAGAATGTAAGGATTAAATAAAATAATAATTGGAAAACACGTATTACAGGGACTGGCAAAATAAATGCTCAGTTAAAACACTCTCATTCTATATCTGCCTTTTCCCTTAAACATAGAATATTTGGTTTATAGAAATGGGATTCAAAGATCACACTTTCAGATTCAGTTGGAGCAAGTAATGAGAAACGGGTTCAATTATCCATTGAAAGCAATCTGTTGCTTTCATGGTAAAATAATACTATCAGTATATCCAAGAATATTTATTCTCTTATTTGCTATACACTTATCAAGTTTACCTAACATGCATTTCTCATCATTTAAAATTTATAAAGCCCTGTATTTCATTTCTTGAATTATCAGTTCTTTTAAGTGACTTTTCTGGTCTCCCTTGATTCTGGCTATTAAAGACTTCTAGGAGAATCACAAACTGGGAGTCTGCATGGGGCCCTTGCTGCTCATTACATCAACAACTTCTGGTAGGTAAAGGATCTGAGCACATGTTCTTACCAGAGGGCAACAGAAGATATGATAGTGAGCAAATTTAGAGTAGCTGTCTCTAAAGCCATATAAAATATTAAAGAAAAAACCTGAACCTTAACTTCATTTATGAGAGGAAAGATGTAAAGTTTTAATGAACATACAGGAAACTTCTAATTGATACTTTTGGGAAGTGCAGAAGTTTAAAAATTGGATCTTACATGGGAAAAAATAGAGCTGATAAATCAGAACATCCTTTGAACAGATTTGGTGAATGGAAAGTGCAGAAGTTTAAAAATTGGATCTTACATGGGAAAAATTAGAGCTGATAAATCAGAACATCCTTTGAACAGATTTGGTGAATCGAAAGTGCAGAAGTTTAAAAATTGGATCTTACATGGGAAAAATTAGAGCTGATAAATCAGAACATCCTTTGAACAGATTTGGTGAAAAATAACTACCTTCACCTATTTTTTTTTTTTTTTTTGAAACAGGGTCACCTTCTGTCGCCAGACTGGAGTGCAGTAGAGTGATCTCGGCTCACTGCAACCTCCGCCTTCTGGGTTCAAGCGATTCTCCTGCCTCAGCCTCCCAAGTAGCTGGGACTACAGGTTTGCAGCACCACATCCAGCTAATTTTGTATTTTTAATAGAGATGGGGTTTCACCATGTTGGCCAGGATGGTCTTGATCTCTTGACCTGATGATCCACCTGCCTCAGCCTCCCAAAGTGCTGGGATTACAGGCGTGAGTCACCACGCCCAGCCCACCTATTTTTTTTTTTTTTTTTTGAGTTAAATGTGTTTAATTGAATGAGTTACAAAGGGAGATACCAGATTCCTGCACAGAAGGGTAACTCAGAACCTAAGAGCCTGAGGAAATTATCCTGATTATAAAACTAGGAAAAACATGTTCCCTCGGCATTAGTAGATCTTGTGCACCCTAAATCTCTCTTTATTATAGGTATAATCTCTCAACACTATACCTAGGACCCTGTCCCTGTAAGACTCTGTCCCTACTAATTATGACTTCAAGCAGTCATCCTTCTAAGAGGTAGAATCTCTTAAAGCTGCCTTTGTGTGTGTGTACACACGTGTGCTGGAGGTGATCACATATTTGAACTGTGATTTAAATGTAACATGTTTCTAAGCAGTGTCTTCCATGTTCTAATTTCCTGCCTGTTAGCCTAGCTAGGATGCTTCATGACTACTCTAATGGAGGTTGATAAGAACTACAAGTCATGAAACATCCTAGCAAGGCCGAACAAGAAACAGGATGCTTTCAGTCTGATCATAAAACAAGATAACTCTATTTGACAAGGGACTTGACCCAGTTTCATGAGGAGATTAGGCTGCAGTTAGAAAATTCCTCAGAAATCAACATTTTTCTTACAGGATCAGAAAGCCCTTCCAGCTATCTCAGGCATCTGGATCCCCTTGCCTTTCCAGCTGTAGGTAACGATAGTCTTAGACAATGCTCTGGTTACAGTAAGTTAAGAGGAAAATGGTCCTGTTCAAAATAATCTAAGAGTAGAAAGCCACAGAGGGCGGCTTGAGAGGTTCTCAGATATTTCCTTCATCTAATTCCTTGAGGAGAAACATCTGTGAAATCTTTCTCACAGACTGCCACTAATTAAGAATAAATGAAATAATGTATTTTCTTCTTGCATGTACTCAACTGTTTCTAAAGGAGTAAGCAAATCCTTTAAGAGCAAATTGTTGAGTTTTCACTTCTCTACAAAGAAAGTTCTCAGCCATTGAGTAACCTAAATACAAAGGGTTGAAGGGATTGTTAAATTGAATGCAAGTATTCATTCTAAGTGCTTTATATGAATTAGTTTAGGCCTGTATAAAGGTAATTGCTAACATTATGCCCTCTTCACAGATGAATAAAATTGAAAAACAGATTCATGACTTGCTAACGGTCACACTACTAGTATTTGGTGGAGGGGTATAGTTATTTAGCCTGCAAGAAATCCACAGAAGGGATATAAACTTTAAGGGACTTCACATCTGTTTTATCAGCTGAAAAGCCAGTGAACATTTATTATTTTCCCCACTGATATCTAGGTTTCCTTCCACTAATGATGATTTATTTGTACTTATCAATATATGCAATCATGTGTCTATTCCCTTGCAATGAATCCCATGTATCCATGGGATAAGTTTTATATCGAAATTACCAGAGAAGCCTAAGGTACTTTGTAAGATCACTTTCTCTTCAGCACTTTAAACTCATTGTTTGTCTTGCAGTTCCATTACTCAGTCTTCTAACAACTTTCATTTGCAGATTTTGAAGTTTCATAGGATAAATCATAAATTGTACACATAGATTTAAAATGTTCTCCTTGGGACTACTTTCACTTCTGGAAATTGCAATGACCCCAAGGATGAGCAAAAAAGGTAAAATATTTGTATATGATATCAGAACATTGCTGAGAATTTCTTGGAAGACTTAGGAGCTGTAAACATTAGATCAGTGATTCTCAACTGAGGATAATTTTGTCCGTCATTTGTCACACTGGGGACTGTCATACTTTTGGGATGCTACTGGCATTTAGTGCATAGAGTGCCTGCATGCCCTACAATGAAGAGGAAGGCCCCCTCAACAAATCACTATCCGTTCTCAAACGTCACGCGTGCCACTGTTGAGAAGCCCCGGATTAGAACAATCAAAACTTTTTATAGGATACAGTTTTATAAATTTCTACTTTTGAAAAGTTTCTTAGACAAAGTATTTTATTTACAGTGTACTGAAATCTGTGTAAACATAATGCAGATATATGTTTACTATGTATGATAAGAAATGTATTTGTGTGAGCATGTACACAAAAAGATTAAATTAAAAATACATTCCTTTGTGAATGTCTACTTGGGAGAATCTATTTCTCTAGTGTATACGTCTTTACATTCTTCTTTTTGTTTACAGGAAAATGGATTGTAATACAATCTTTAAACATAACAATATTCATTTTTTGAGTAAATGTCTTAGAGCACAGCACATATCTTATTCTCCACTGTATCCCTCAGAAAACCCAGATCAGTTCCATAGACACAGTAGAAATTAAAATATTGGATGAATGTATGGGAAGATGAATGAATGAATGACTGAATGAATAAATTATGATGTACGATTTTAAGTTTATGATATATTTCCATTTAGTCCATGTATGCTTTAAGTGCGAGTCAACAGAAAAAGTCTGCTGAATATTAACATCAAATTCATGTCTTTATTTTTATACAAGGTAGAACAGGAGTACCAAACCGCTGGGCCATGGACCAGTACCGGTCTGTGGCCTGTTAAGGACCAGGCCCCAGAGCAGGTGGTGAGGGGCCGTGAGCGAGCATTATCACCTGAGCACCACCTGCTGTCAGATCAGTAGGAGCATTAGATTATCACAGGAGCACAAACCCTACTGTGAACTGTGCATGTGAGGGTTCTAGGTTGCACAGTCCTTTCGTGAATCTAATGCTTGATGATCTAGGGTGGAACAGCTTCATCCTGAAATCATCTGCATCCTCCCCACCCCACCCCCACACCTCAGTCCATGGAAAATTATCTTCCACGAAACCAATCCCCGGTGCCAAAGAGTCTGGGGACCACTGAGGTTTAAAATAGGTTTTAGGCCAGGTGCAGTGGCTCACGCCTGTAATCCCAGCACTTTGGGAGGCTGAAGCAGGCAGACCACGAGACTGAGACCATCCTGGACAACATGGTGAAACCTGTCTCTACTAAAAATACAAAACTTAGCAGGGTGCGGTGGCATGTGCCTGTAGTCCCAGCTACTCAGGAGGCTGAGACAGGAGAATCACTTGAACCCGGGAGGCAGAGGTTGCAGTGAGCTGATATCGCGCCACTGCACTCCAGCCTGGATGACAGAGTGAAACTCTGTCAAGAAGTAAGCAAGAAGGAAGGAAGGAAGGAAGGAAGGAAGGAAGGGAGGGAGGGAG